>JABUQX010030071.1:22500-24234 GCA_015478945.1 Trachelipus rathkii
ACGATCTTACTTCTTGTTCTAGTAGTAAGTGTCCACTACTCTGACCCAAACAAAAGTACCGGTCTCAGAATCGTGGTATAAATCAGCGTTTTAACCTGTCTCGTCACATGTCTGTTTCTCAGCAAGGGATCCAACTGACCAACTCCTCTGAGTAGTTTTCTTATTCTTCCTCTATTTCCCCGCTTCATGCCTTTGCTGTTTACTCGTACCCAAAATATTTTTAAAGTTTCCTCGCATCTTTTATTCTTTCCCGACCGATCTCGTATGTGTAAGTTCTCTCCTTCCCTACTTATCTTCTCACTTCAGTCCTTTTCTCATATTCATCCTCACTATGTCCCCCCGTCGTAGCACCCTCCTCCACTAATCAGTACTCTCTGTAACGTCTCCCTGTCTCTGCAAACTAGATCAAGTATCATCCGCGATACGCCACTACAACAATCTCCTCCTCCTCCGCCCCAATCTCTCGCATACAGGATGAACAACAACGGTGACAACACTCCTCCCTGTCTAACACCTGTCTTCACTCCAAACCACTGTCCTATCCCATACGCTGTTCTAACGGCACTTTCACTTACTGTGTAAAGTTCCCCTTATCACTCTTAAATCAATTTGGGTTCTATCTGATAAGTAGCGCTCCTCCGAGTGTCTCCCAAAAGTTACCCTAGTAACTGTAAAATGCCTCTCTAAATCTACAAGAAGCCCATATACATTTCTACCTCCACTCCCAGTTCTTCTCTTATTCATCATCATTGAGAAAATATCAGATCCGCTTGTCTCGCCGGGCCTGAAATCCATCTGCCTTCATGCAGCTTGTCCTCGACTCCGTCCTGAGCCTTTTCTCCAATATCCTTTCATATAACTTCATGAGCATGCGGCAACAACGATATGCCCCTATAATTGGATTACAGTCACCCCTATCCTCCCTGTTTTGAACACCGGGCATCCTATCGCCTGCCCAGTCCGCAGGTACTCTCCTCTCTACTCTCCAGAAATTATCTTAACATCTCAACATCCATCGCATGACCTCCTCACATCGTATTATCTCCACCCGCAGCATCACATCCTGGCTCTCTCTCTCTCTCTTCTCTCTCTCTCTCTCTCTCCTCTCTCTCTTCTCTCTTCTCTCTCTCTCTCTTCTCTCTCGTCTCTCTCTCTCTCTCTCTCTCTCTCTCTCTCTCTCTTCTCTCTCTCTCTCTCTCTCTCTCTGCTCTCTCCGTCTCTCTCTCTCTCTCTCTCTCTCTGTCTTTCTCTCATCTCTCTCTCTCTCTTTCTCTCTCGTCTCTCTCTCTCTCTCTCTCTCTCTCTCTCTCTCTCTCTCTCTCTCTCTCTCTCTCTCTCTCCTCTCTCTCATCTCTCTCATCTCTCTTCTCTCTCTCTCTCTTCTTCTCGCTCTCTTTCTCTCTCTCTCTCTCTGCTTCTCTCTCTCTCTCTCTTCTCTCTCGTCTCTCCTCCTCTCGTCTCTCTCTCTCCTCTCTCTCTCTCCTCGTCCTCTCTCTCTCTCTCTCTCTTTCTTCGTCTCTCTCTATATATATATATTATTATTATATATATATATATATAATATATATAATATATATATATATATATATATATATATATTATATATATATATATATATAGTATAATTAATATATATATATATATATATATATATATATATATATATATATATATATTATATATATATATATAGAATATATATATATATATATATATTATATATGTATATATTTA
>JABUQX010030072.1:0-29404 GCA_015478945.1 Trachelipus rathkii
TCAGTAGGAAGGTAAATTATTCATGAATGTATTTAATAATATCGAATATCGTTCATATTAAGGTTCCTCAACATTATTAAGGTCAAATATATATATAATATATATAATATATATATTAATTAAAATATAGTATATTTTTATATAAAAAAACTTATATATATATATTATATATATATTATATATATACAATATATATATATATATATATCAGTAAGATTATTTAAAATTATATGAGTATTAATTATATATACTATATAATTATATTAACTCCACCGTGCAATCCTAGAGAAATATGTTTGTGCCTTCCACATCCCGATCCGCATGCCCGAGACATCCGCGCAATCGCGCAACCAAATCTCAGGGAAAGAAGCATGCCGCTCCGCGTCCGACAACTCCGCCTGATTCGCAGAACCTCAACGAATCCATCCCGCATCCGCAACTTTTGTTCCATGAGCGGATGCGGACTATAGTATCTATATATATATCATATAATAGTATATATTATATACTATATATAATATATATACTGTTATATATCTCTATATATATATAGTGCATCGGCATGTCTACGACTTTCAGGTATCTCAACGTACTGTCGTATACGTGCCCTGAGTGCCTGAGAGTCATACTATAGAGCCGCTAATATATATATTACAGTTAACCGAGATCTGCTCACTCACGGGCGGAGCCCCTTATTCAAGGGACCGGTCGCCGTATCCGCCAGAGACAAGCTGTCACACTCACGGTAAAGCAACTCACCCCGAATAGCCTCGCATATCTCCCAGATATATCCTAAGTGAAAAATATTCTATCAGGAGTTGATGATCGGTGTGCAGAATCAGGTTCGTACTATAGTAGGTCCATTTTTTAAAGATAGTAATATATAGGAGGTATAGATTATAATATTAACAGTTTTTGGAATAAAGTATATAATAAAAGAGAAAAGTAAAAAATAACTGTAAGATGAGTAAAGAATGTTATATATATTAATATATATTAACTTTTAACTGCGATCGCAGTCGCCCATCTCTTCGGCCTGGCCTATTTGTCCTCCAACTTAAGCCCTTGGGAACGATTCTGGCATTCTTGCCTCCTCCTCCTGTCTCAGGCCGTCCTATGTTTCTTTGCCTGTGATAAATTGATCGGGCGGTCTCCCTATGGGATTGATTCTGAGGATCTGGTTCCAGCCCAGAACCTCGAAGGGAGAACGTTATGGAGAAGAGCGCGGTAGCCCGGATGGCATCACTCCACCGAGTTTTGGACGGCGAATGTTGATAGGGTAGCCGTGAGCTTGTGAGAACCAACACGGTCCCTATTCAACTATATTTCTCTATGTCTCCAATCAATGGTCCACCTATTCGAAAAAACAGGAAGCCCTCTAATCCTTCAAAACTATCGCCCTATAAGCTCTCACTTTGTATTCTATCTAAAAGTCTAAACCTTCGCAAACACTTTTGGATTAATTTTCTCGCAACAATCTGGAAATCTCATTTCTCTATCTTTCCCGGCATCCGCCGCCCCAGTTACGGCCCTCTCTCAGCGCGTCAAGGGTTCTACTGGGCGAATATACTTCCATTTTTAACACGATACAAGTTCTGCGCCGATTTAATGGTTGCCGCTCTTCAGGAACACGGGTTGGAGACTTGTTACTATGTTGGTGACGCTTAACATATAAAAAGCATATTTGATCCCGGGTTAAGGTAGTTATGGCCCCGCTCCCGTCCACTGACTCTCCTAAGCTACTCACCTACCCTTGGAGATCCATCCTTTCAATAATTTGCTTACATGATATGGTCTATCAGCTTTCATCTTTCAAGTCGACTCAGAGAGGTCAGCTGTGCAAGTTAATAGGAGCGGACTTCTTCCTTCTTTTAATTTCCCGGTGCAAATAGTGGAATGTTATTCCTCATTTGCGGTTACTTGGTGGCTTATTTAATCTCCTACTTGAGGATATTATCCTACTTGTTCTATCTAAGTAATCATCACAGCATGACACATCTAACTCATCAATCCACCTTTCATACTGTGACCTGATTGACTGCGACCCCTTCATATGTCATCATCTCCAATTCTCAATTCTGTTCCCTCATATATTTCTAGAATTGACCTTTATATTACGTCTTAAATCTATCGTATCAATATTCCTCGATGTTATCCTGGATTACGGAAAATATTTCCTTATGGAGGTTCCTCCTGTTGCTTATCCTTAGGTAAGGGCTCCATCACTGCTCCTATGTCCTGAAATAGTCGCATCTTTATCTCATATCTCTTATATTACAAATCATATCACCTCCTCTTATTCTATAATCTCTCTGCAGCGAATTACTTAGCGGGTTCAACCTGAGAATTGCCTACGTGCAAGGATCAAGATAAGACGTAGCGCGTTATACTTCCCATATTATAATTCCTTATTGTCACTTTATACTTCTCATTATATCGAACATTTGTGTTTAATATTTACTACATCAGTTTCTCGCCTGTTCGACCTCACATCCTGTAAATAAAATGATGACATAACAAACAAAAAAACTCATTACATTGAGGCTTATAGTTTAACGGATCTATAAATAACTAAAAGATATCGATTTGTCACAATAAAATAGGAAAATAACACATAACACAAATACACAAACAAAAAGTAAAAAAAAAAAAAATAGCTAGAAAAAATTTAATTATGTAGTAGAAGATAAACTGATATTTTAAAGTTCTGTTATTTTATAAGGGACTTTTGAGTGTATCTTATTTTTTCCTCTCTTTCAGTTATATACTATCACAGTTACATTAATTAATTTAATTACATAAAGCTTAGGTCTATTCAATTATATCACGCCTCTTATTGTTTAATGGTTAAGTATTTCATTATCATCATTAATAATTACTGGTAGTATAAGGGTAGATGGATAGGCTCTCTGAGTTTATTAACTTACCAGCTTATATGTGAACTCTATTAAGTTAGTTAGATGTCGAAGTTTCAAAGAGCCAAAAGGGCTATAATCTAAGAAACTGGTCCTGTATAACCTTTCCTGATTCTATCACTTTTATGAACCCTCTATACTTTGGCTTGAGGGCACTTATGAATCTAATTAACTGTAATATGATTAGGAAAATCTCTCATCGCCTTATTTATACAATCTCCTTTTTACTTATAGGTAACCGCCTAAGTTACGGCAAGTAGTATCAGTGATATCGAAGTATAGTAGAGAACCTGTTTCATAAATATACCACTCCTGCGCTCTTATAACATAACGATGAACGACTACACTTAAGCGCTATGATGCAGATACGCGTTCGGGGATAATTAGTGTTTTACTATTTAAGGGGAAAGAAAAATTTAAAAATTTGTAATGGTATTTGCATTGCTCTAAGTGATAAACCTTTCTCTGCTTGCTAACATATTTGTGGTAGCTCATAGCTTAGAGATGTTTTAATTTAATATTCAATTTATTAAGGAGATAACTCGGGCTAGTGTTTCGCTAGTCAAGGTGTTACATTTACTGCTATTTTCTTTCCTTCGTCGGCCCATATAAATTCGTACTCACCTGTGGCTTGTATCATAGTTGTGGGAACTCTCTTCCGGTTACTTATACTTGATGTTTATTTTACCTGTAATATGTGAATTTAAGAGAATGTACATTTTCTAAATTTCACTTCTCAGTGTACTTAATTAAGGCCTGCGTCTCTTTCAGTATGGATAACTCATTATGCATGTAAAGTTATATACGTTAATTTATTTTTGCTATTATATATTTAGTGCCTACCTGATAGATGAAATGTAATATTATTTGGCGCTTATTGCATTTACAACGCCCACTTACTCACTGAATAAGGAGCTCTTCCCTGATGAGTAGGTGCTGATGATCAAATCATATTTATATAATACAGCATATTATAGTTAGATAATAATTATAAATTAAATTAATATATTATATATGATTATATTATAGTCAATGTGATTAATATTATAATTAATATTATATAAGATATTTAGTAATATATACATTATTGGATCCGATTATTTTTTGACTTGCTTCACGCTTTATTCTCAAATGTATAATAACTAGTGAGAACGGCAGATTGACCTATCTAGTAATACACCTAATAGTAATTATTAAATTATTAGAAAATCTAATATATAAGTTAATAATTATAATACATTAATAATGAGATAACGATAATAAATTATATAAATAGTATACATTATAGTGAGTACTTGAGGAATCAGCCGTGGACACATATCGTAAAGGATGAGATTTTATATTTTTTTACTGTTTATGTTTTTTTTTGGTTTATTCATGAAATAAATATTTTTATAAAATATATTTTACCCTCACCCATGTGTATAGGGTGGCACGAGTGAGCCTCGATGGGAGGGACTGAGGTGAAGGGGGACGTTTATCTAATACTCCCGGAGGGGTATTGGTCGAGAGGAACCCCGCGACACCTCACCATAAGACCAAAGATGGGGGTTCCGGAGACCATCCCAGGGAGGGGGGATTTAAGCCCCTCCGTACGTCACCGGTATAGTAGGCCTAAGAGACCCCGACTCGTGCCATCTCATTTGCGGTTTTACCTTATATGTGCATATCTACTATTTAGTAAGAATAAAAAGAATAATTTTACTTCCTCAAATAACACTTTGGTGTATTACCTCTATTAACTTTAAGGTAATTCCAAGTAGGTGATAAACTCGCAAAGATGGATACAGTGAAGTCGGGGATCTCTCTCGGTTACCGTGCGCTCAGGTGGTACGACAGGTGGATAATCCCCTCCCTCGGTGATATAGCTTCGTCGCGGGAATGCGCCTGCGGCTCTTTGGTTCTTTGCGGATGTGAATATGTCGCGGGGTGTCCGCCGACCATCCCTTACCGGAGTGATAGTGATAAACGCTCCCCTTACTTTCTCCTCGGGTCATTCGAGCGCCCCTAAATGGGGCGGATAATAATTTTTAATAGATAAAATGTAATTGTCGATGAAATGAATAGCCTATAAAAGAAGATAAAAGAACATAACTCAGAGAAAAGTGCGTACATCCTAAACTATTAGAGGAATTTTTCGCTGACATTCCAAAATAACATTTTCATAATATAATTTGTCAGGCAAATAATATAACTCAAATAGGTGCTCCTTCCCGGCAAACGTTCAAGTGAATTGAAACTATGTGAAGCAGTGTAATAATATAAATTTACTGACTCATATATACGTTATATAAGCGGTATATTCATATAGTTTAATATATATTATATATATTTAATATTATATTATATAGATATGGCTAGTATATGAATATATATATATTTATATATAATATATTAAATTATTAATAATAATTATTATATATTATTAGTGTAATTATTATTATATAATAATTACTATATATATAGTTATTATATTCCAATATAGTGGTCCTCTAATACTATTCGCGACCGATTTCATTAATGATATTTTTAGCTTTTATTTAATATTCGATATGGCCCTTCATGTGTAAGAGCGTCGCAACAATACCAAAGAAAAGATCGATATATCTGTTAATCATACATTCGCCTCGGACTCGAAAGTATTTATTAGTGGTGCGAATTTAGGAATTCTTAAAATGGGCATTTATTTCACATTCCAATTACAGCAATAAATTTATTGAGGGTTGACAACCAGGTCGTTCGCTTTTTTTAGTCAAACTTATACCGTATAAAAATATTCTTTATAAATGAATAATGTCATTCAACTCTAATCAATTTTAACTTTATAAATTACACTTTATTATTGTCTTCTTTAAAAGTGTTTTATAGAGGAAGTGAGAATTTGTTAACTTGGCCTGTGATATTTTTATACGCACTTATATATACTTTTATTACTGAAATAAATGTAAACTATAAACAAGATGGTCAGGTATTATATATTATACGTATCTATAATATTATAGTATATTATATTACTAAAGTAATTATATTAATAAATAATTTCTATTATATTTGACGTGGCATGCCCCGTCTGAATTATGTAATGTAATGTTCATTATACAATAATTACATGCTCTTATATTAATAATCTAAGTTTTACTCAAGTAGCAGCACAAGAGGAGGTGGCCAGACGCCAACCCTCCAGAGATTTATTAAATCTCTTTAATCTAACAAAAAATTACGATTGGTTGAATTAATCTATACTCTATTAAATAGTTATAAAATATATTGAAGGACACAATAAAATAAATGTAATCCTCATTATATCATGCCGTTCCTTATAGTATGTATAAAAACTGGCTTTACTAGATTCCCTATCAAAACTTCTATATTATCAGAATAATAATCTTTTAAATACTCATATCAACTATGGATCCATAGATCCTCTATACGCAGAGTCATTATATGCTTAAGGTCACACTTACAAATAGTATTAGTGCTTATCGATTTGAGGTTTAGGGCTTGCGATTTCCACACAGAGGAACTATCTATAGCAGCTCGGAAATTTCAGACACAAATGTGTATACATAAAACCTTGATAATCGTAGGTAATGGCGCCCTTTTTGTAAAAGCGGAGCCCACGAGGCCCACTAATTTTTTGATGAATTGTAAATAATAAATCATTTATTTTTTTATAAATTTTTATCATATACTAAAGCAAATACTCTGAACTCCATTATATACCTAAAGACTAAAAATTCTTCATAAAGGCTTGATGTTATCTCCTGAGGAGTGAGTGACTAATTCTGTAATGTTTACTTTTTATTAGAACCAACGCAAAGAGATGCATGTATGTGTCTTTTAGAAATAAAAACAGGCACATGAAACTTTTTATCCGTATAAAAAGAAACACCACCGAGCTAAAGTATATATAATTTAAAGCAAACAAGAATATAATATACTAATTAAGAATTCTCTACATTTGTTTTTTTTCAGATGTCTAACTCGTTGATATCGGAGTTCGGGTGAGATGGTAGACGACTTCGGCCAATGGTGAGGACGTTATCTCCACGACATCTCAAATGATTTAACAATATTGAGGGAGCAAGAGAATGAGAGGACAACTACTACACGCCACCCTATGTGAATAGTTTCGCAAGGATGAATATATAATCATTAAGTATGAATGAGTCCTTTTTATACCTATTTCATTATCCTCACATATATAATCGGCCAAGTCGCCACTAATACTTTACTGTTCGGAGAGCTAATTTTCTTTTTATTTCATATTCTCTCTCCTTTATCCATTAATATATGTAGGGTTACCTTAAATTAGTACCCTATACATAAGTCATTATATTATACAAGCTCATTATTAGATTTAATTTAAATAAATTCCATGGGATCCTCATATAATAGAATTTTATTTCTGGTATTTTCTGCATGTAATTTAAAAATCGACCTTCGCCATTTGAATTAATAAAGACATTTCTGGCTACGCCTCCCCATGATGCATTAATATCTGCCGGGTCTACAGCCTCTCTATTGGCCAGTCATTGTAAAGGCCCACACTACGTGTGTGGGCTCGCTAATCATCTTTCAAATGTTACCATTCTTCGTATATATACCAACTTATATTCTGACTGCCTTCATAAATAAAAAACTATTCTGGACACTAGTATATGAATGTTTCTCGTTAATGTTCCTGTTTACGTCGGTACTATCTATACTACAATTTACAATGATTCAGTTTGTGGTTTCTGGAGAAAGAGAAAACTCGAAATTAAAGAAACTTTCCTTAACTATATTTTGCAAAGCTTATCGGTTATGTTGTTTTTACCGTTTAACAAACAATCTCATTTTGCGTCAGAAGTTTATATTTCGTTATTTATTAAGTTAATTGATATTTTAGGTATTTAAGAAACGTAATGCAATTCTCATTCCATGATACTTCTGATACATAGGCTTCTATAACACCATCGCTCTCCTTAGCAAGAAATTTATTATATATGTGATACCGATCGGTGATGTGACAACCCGAATCGGGAAACATATACGTATAAGGTTACCAAATCTGTATACTAAATACTATATATAGTGATATAAAGGGTGTCCTGGAACCTGGAATGTAGAGAATTTGATATTAGTTGACTTCACAGAAATTTCTTAGATTTTTTCCTTGTATAAACTTCAAACACAAAATGCACATAAAGGCCTAAAAAAATCAGGGAATATCAAATTTATACATTAAAATAATAATAATAAGAAAATACAAAATTAAAAAAATATATCTGCTTAGATATAGTAATAAATATACTCTCGAACTGTGAGTGAGTCTTGCCTACTTTTTTTTACATTATTGGATCCAGCAGGATTGCCAGTGAATGACTTAATTAAAGACAATAAAAATTTTTGGTTAAAACTATTTGTTTTTGTATCTTGTTAAAGATACATATGCATGGCACACGAACTATTTGTTTACGTCACCCATTAGCAGCCTTGTCTGTCACCTTTGCTTTCATAGTATGTAATTAATTTTTATTAATTTGGTCCCCACCTTTTTTTTCCTCAAGAAATTTGCTGTTGCGCTTCACGTTAAGCCTTCTTTAATCCATTTACGTGTATTTTGTGTTCTGTTATATATACTTCTATTATATAAATTTTGTTTTAGAATACTAATTTCTAAACTATTACTAATTTACTATTTACAATTATAAATTAAATTAAATGAATTGTAAAATAGAACCTATCGCAATCACAAAAAAAATTTAAAGAATAATAAACTAAACTAAACTAAGCTAAACTTCCTTTATGTAGTTTTGTTCCTATTCGATATCAGCACGGGTGTGACTGGTAGGATACAAGCTTTGAGGCATTCTATCCTTCAACCTGATGCCACCAAGAGCTCACAGCAAAGTTTTATTTTATGCCTCCAGAAAGATAAAATTCACATCACTACACAGGTGATTGAACCCTTATTTAGTCCCATAACGTAAACAAAGGAGAGACTGCGATTGAGTGTATTGAGAGTCGAAAGTGAACTTAAATAACTCTATGAATGGGATAGTAGACAATATTGGTTTGCTTAAATTTCATTAATATTGAAATTCGATATTGAATAGTATTGTAGCGAGCGGAGTTCAAGGGGGTTCTGGGCAGATGGTGTTTTCGTTTTTTTATTTTTGGGTCTTCATGGTGGAGGAATATGTGAATGTTTGATTCTCATGATTTGCCGCATTCGTAAATATGATTCTATCCATGATTGATATAATTATTTGTATATATAGTTATGGTATATGAGGTGAGAGCAAGTTAAAACTATGATTAAATTAATAATATATAGATAATATAATAATTATAGTATAATATATATAGTAATCGGAATGTCATCCAGTAAAATCTATGTAACATAGGATTGCATCAAGGTGTTCAATCAACCAAATGTCCTCAAGGTGTGTTAATCGCCAAGGATGTTACAAGATTGCTCAATCCCCCAAGATTTCCTTAGAGGATGGATGGTCAATCACAAGCTCCCTCAAGGTTTGTTCAAAATAAGAAAGATTACGCTCAAGTGTTGTTCAATCACAAGATAAGTACGAAGTTTGTTCCAATACCAAGAAGGTTCTCAGTTGTTCAATATTCAATTGCCTAGAGGTTGTGAACAACCAAGATTTTCCTCAATGTTTTTTGCATCATCAAGATGTTCCTGTAAGGTGTTCAATACCGAAGATTTCCTCAAGGGTATCAATTCATGCCAAGAAAGTTCCACAGAGGGTTTAAGCACCAAGATCGGTTCGGAAGGTCGGTAATACTCAAGGATGTGTGTCCTTGGTTGCTGTTCAATGAACAAAGCTTGAGTTAGAAAAGTTCACAACATAAGTGGTACATGAACATTTGCCATACCTTATAATTAATTCTTGCTTTATGCTCTGCTCCAAATCTTGGGGGAAGTCATATCAACATTCAGAAAAAAATAATTGGTTCCAAATAGTGGACAACTCTGGAAAGTTCACGAGCCGCGGGTGGGGCTCAAGAACCGTCGCCTGAACAAACAGAAAGGTTTCAGGAGTAGGCTGAAACTTATAAATGGTTTACAATTAGATTTGATAGCAGAAACTTTCAAGTGCAAATGCAAGGCAAAAAATAGATAAATAAATAAATAAAGTAACTAAAACTAATCTACAAGCTCACGTATACAATAGTTTCATTAAATTATCTTGATTTTATGTCAACATTATTCTTTATTAGATTATATATTATTATTATTATTAAAATTATTTTAAATTATTAGATAATGTTGATGATATTTATAATGATATTATATATTATTAGTATTAGTAATTACTTCTTTTTTTTACCTGTTTAGACTAAAATTTCAGAGACAAAGTATGTACATAATTGTTAAGTTATAAATTTTTAGGCAAAAGAATAATTGTTTTATTCAGTCTAAATGATTGCGCAATATACTTTAAATACGACATTAAATTGTTGAAAGAAATGTTCGGCGTTAGAATGTGCAATCGGGTTAATGGTTTTTGACAATCGTTTAAATTTCTAGGTAAATATATATGTGAAGATATTATATAATAAATAGAGTCAGATTTAAAATAATAAATAGTTATATATGTTTAGTAGGTAAAAATAATATAATAATTTATATAATTATTATAATAGTGAGATAATTATTGAGGTAAATAAAGATAATATGAAAAATAATAATAATAATAATAAAATGGAAAAAAATAGTAAAAGAATAAAAAAAAGAATAATAATAAATAAGCCGATCTATTATTATGAAAAACATCAAAATCACTTAATAATAATAGATAAGTAATGAAAATAATAATATATAATAGAATAAGAATAAAAAGAATAATAAAATAAAAGATATAAGATAGTAGATATAAAAGAAAAGAATAATAAGGTTAATGATTAAAATAAATAAAAATAAAAATAATAAAATAATACGAATATATAGTAATTAATATTTGTAAAAAATTGAGATTTATCAATGTATCATAAAATATAAAGGTATAAAAAAAAAAAAAAATTAATAATAACATAAAAATGAATTAAAAAGAGAAACATTAGAGAACGAGTTATCATCTAAGTTTTTTTTGAACATTTGTACAACAAGAATAATAGAATGAATTTTTTATTCTTTTCCTCTCAAACGAAAAGAAAAAAAAAATTAAATATATTTTATTTGAAAAGAATGTAACGGCATGCCCCCCTTAAAAAAAAAAAGCAAGAAAAACGAAAGAATAAAATAAAAAAAAAAAAGAGTTGATGATAGAATAGAATTTTGTGTAAATTTGCAAATCCAATTTAAGAATTTAAGCTTTCAAAAAAAAAAAATTGGTAGAAAAAAGTAAAATGAAAAAAGAATACAATAAAAGAAAAGATAATTCCTTGGAGTAGATAGAGAGAAGAGAGATGAGAGAGGAGAGAGAGAGAGAGAGGTAGAGAGAGAGAGAGAGAGAGAGAGAGAGAAGAGATAGAGAGTCTAAAGAGAGTCTTGTCTAGGAAGATGAGAATGCTGGTGGGTCTAGATTCGAGTTTCCAATGTTTGTTTTAATAGACTGTGAGCTAACATTATGTATCTAGTAATTAAAAAATTTCTTCTGGAGTTCATTTCTCCTAGACTCAAGGTCTTTTTTTCTTAAGATTAATTACGTTATTCACTATGCCATACATTGCTCTTTCGACTAATAATAAATTAAATAATCTTGTAATAATAATTAAAAAATATAATGATAATATATGAATAAACTATAATAAAGTAATAAAATGAATTAAAATATAAAATAATAGGAGCATTTTAATAAACACTAGCGGAAAAATTTAATTAGGTATTGGAAGTGTATGGATTTTTATTGTAGGTAAAGAAAATAAATAAATGATTGCTAAAAATAGAACTTACTTTTTTTTTTTAGGCTCATAGGATTGAAATTCGTATTGTTTAAATGAATAAAAAAGCTTCATGTGCCAGACTATATAAAAAACGTTTGATTTGAAAAGCGTTTATAAGTACCTCATGTCCACCTAAAGATCTGAATTTAGTGTTGGATAATACTACAAAACAGATTTGATGGATTGCGATGGAAAGCGCCCGGTGGGCCGAACCTGTTAGAACATCTTCATGTGTAAACTACTTGAAAAAATGTAATGGATTGCCAATTGGCAGTCCACTTGTAACCAAAATTATAAAACAATGTAGATTGATTTTAATAACGTTTCGATTTTAACAGTTAATATTTAAAAAGAATAGATCTAATCAATGAGCATCTCTATACCATAGAGTTTAACCAGTTGAACAGGAAAAATATAAACTCACTTTGGCCGTATGTCGTGTGATGTTTTAAGGATAATGAGGAATAATAAAGTTTTCATAACTTCAGGTATAGGAAAACCGTACTATCCCGGAGGAATAACAAAGTTTAAGCTCATATCCCATTCATACTGTTTAAAGTAAATTTGATTAAAAGTGGTTTGATAGAGTGTGTGGATCAAAATGTCGTCATCAACTTCAACTAGCAGGAACTTGAGCTATTTAAAGAAAACTCATTTTTGAAAATGGATTTACCACAAAGGGTTGTATAGATCAAAATTATTTAAAAAACTACTAAGGTATGAAAAATTCAGACTTACTCTCGTACCTATAATCTGCTAGATAAAAAGGATTCTATTATATGTAAGTACCTGTTTTAGGAAAATTAGTTACAAATTAATAGAAGAATAACTAATTTTAATTTTCCCTCAAAGAGTTACAATTAAAGTTAAATAATTTTCATAAGATGGATAGGAACATTGGAATTTCCTTGTAAAAGGTTATTAAAAGAAAAAATCCCGTTTAGTTGTGTCTTTTCAAGGTGTTTATCTGTTATAAGATATTGTGATACGTGGATGCTTCTACATAGGAAAGACATTATGATGTCTCTCCCAGCGAATTGCGAAACAAGGTACTCAATTAGAATTTAAGAGGATCCGATATCCACGCCGTTTCGCCATTATAATCAATTCTCTTCCAGTTTTAGGGAATCCTATAGATAACGGGATCAAGAATTTCTAAAATTTTAGAACGTTGTGTGAAATTGCTGAAATGTTGGAAGTTTGGAATTTTATATATTTGGAATACAGAGAGCCCTGCCTAATTAAAATGTAGTCAAATTATGATTAATTCTTAAAACATCGCTTACAAGTGAAGTGAATTTCTATTATTTTTGTGTACGTCTTCAACTATATTAGTTAATGTTTTGATTGTATTTTGAACACAATAATAGGTTGCATGCAGCAGCTTTTGCTATTTATACGTTGTGAGCATTTTTAGACTTTTATGTTTGTGTTAGAGAGTCAGCATTCAGCCCCTTGAAAATGGGTGTGTTTTGGTAATTAGACTTCCGAAACAGTCGGTATAAGTCATAATTTAAAAGTTAAGGATGTTCTTGGTATGTTAATTTTAGGCACTTAATATAAAATAAAACGAAATAGTAAGATATAGAGTTATATATAATAGTATAGTATAATATAGAATAGTAGATTTGAGTAGATATATATAATATAATATAAAGTTAAGACCTACTAAACTGTGTTGTACAAATGAATTTAAGCTTCATTAAGTTGGTAAACCTGTGAATTTTAACATTCGTATGTATAAACTAAAAAAAGAGAAACTTGATTTTAATTTTCAACTATAAAAAAAGATAATAAATAAAACAAGAAGTTTTTTTGTTTGTGCTCCACATAGCTTTTGAAATGAAGAAGCTAAACAATATTAGAGGACGTCATTGATAAGGAAATAACGTCAAAAAATTGGTAATATATTTTTAGTTTGTCATGAAATAAATAAATAAAACCTTTTTAAAAAAAAAAGTAAATAAAAATTACATCTATTTTCCTTATTTTAGAAGGGCTTCACGAAGTCTTCATATTGTATTTATTAATATACATTTATTTAGTATTACTAGTAGTGTGGAGATATTTTTGGGTTATATTAGTAATAATATAATTATATAAGAATATAATTTGATTTTAATTAGTATATGAGTAATTAGTATAATATATTATTTATTATATGAGGAGGAGATACATTATATGAGTATATATTTAGTATATAATATAATAATATTATATATATATAATTAGATATATTGTCAGCTATTTTTTTAAGCTCAAGTAGGTAAAAGAAAGGAGGTCCCCAGTAAACAACTTATAGATGGAATCAGCCCGAAATTTAAGGATGGATTGAACTTTTTTTTTTTTTTTTTTTTTTTTTTTTTTTTGAAGTAAGATTTTTTTTTTTAACTAAAGAGATACCATAGGGTAAACCGCAAAGATGCAAAGATCCGGGGTCTCTCGGCCTCTCGTTGGACGACGGGGATAATCCCCCCGGTGTGATGTCCTCCGGAACCCTCCGCCTTTGGTGCTTGGGTATGTCGCGGGGTTCTGCCGACATCCCTCGGTAAGTAAACTGTTCCCGGCCGCCTTCGTTTCCCGTGGCTCGAGCCGCTAAAAACAACTATAAATGTACTTCCAAAAAAAACAAAATTATGATGTTCATCTCGAATTTAGGGCTCGACGACGGGGACAGATGGGGGAGTTCATTACCGGAGGGAGTGCGCAGGATACGCCGCGACGCGGGATGGCATGTAGACAAATTAGCGGGTTATCCGGAACACCCGTAAGGTGGGATTATTACCGGCCCGTCGTCGCACCGGGAGCCGAGAGACCCGGAACTGCCTGCATCCTTTTTGCTGGTTACCCTAGGTGTAGTTCGTTTGAGAAAAAAAGAGTGTTTATTTCAAAAAAAAAAAAAAAAAAAAAAAAAAAAGATAAAATATGAAAAAAGTTGAAATCCAAACTCTTATTTAATTTGGTGAGTCCAAATATCGATAAGTTTTTTTTGTACTGTAAGATCGTGCCGTGTTGTCGTCGTCCTGTAGCTATCATTATCTTGGTGAGGTAGCAGTAAAAGATAGATGATGACGCATATATTAAGGGTGTATATGGGGTAATAATATAAGATTTATTATATAGTGATTAGAGTATAGGTTTGATTGATATATTATTAATATTCGGGTAGTGGTATGGGTAGGTTTGGTATTACTCAGGGTTAAAGTGCATAATACAGAATACGGTATATATTTGTATTAGTATATATATTATATAGTATATAGTAATATATAGGTAGTTGTTGATTAGAGATTTGTTGTGGTTTTATTGGGTATAAGTTGTTGTGGATTCTAATATATATTATAACACTTGTGTGCCTTTACATCTATACCCCAAAAAACCTAAAAAATTAAGATAAGAGGAAGAGATTTGAAATTAATTATAATCAATTTAAAGCTGAAAAAATATAAAAAGTAAGTTTTTTTAAGCAATTAGTCAAATTGTCTAAATTGTTGGTCTACTAAAATAAGAAAATTATAACCAAGCCTTGTCCCAAATAAGTTATATTTTGGAGAACCGACTAGTTTCGTAAGGTCCTGTATATTGAGGTTATTTGATAATATGAGTGATAGGTTAAGTGTGTATGTGTGATATTTAGTATTGGTAAAGATGATATGATTGTGCTAGGGGAGGGAATGGTCAGATTTGGTTTTAATGCGGCGGACATGAGGTATTAAGCCTTAGAGGCGCCGGCAGCTTCTTGACGAGGGTAAATACTGAGTTATATTTATTTGGAATCAGCGGGAAATTTTAAGGTGAGAAGTTTACTCGTTGTTTTTTGTTGTTTTTTTTTTTTTGCTTATCATACGAAATTTAATAAAAAAAAAATTCCCCATTAGGGGGCTCGAGCCGACGGGACAAGAGGGGGGATGGATAGGTCCCTCGTGCTGGGCTCACCGGAGGCTCGGATACGCGACTCCTGCTCTTGCGTTTACACTATGGTATTGGCGTTGGTAGTTAAAGTAATATGCCAAAGTTATGTTTGTGGAATAAACGTATATCTTTTTTTTTAGACGTAAATGGATATACTCTTGGGTAAAGACGCAAAGTATGGGAGGGGGTCGGGGTCTCTTGGGCGGTCTTGTTCCTCTGTGAGAGCTTGGGGACTGGTGTTGTTCGCCCCTCTGCCCGTTCGTCGAGCCCCTAAATGGGGAAATAATTTTTTTTTGAGTTTAATTATCCTGAAGAAAAGATAAAAAAAAAAGTGGCAATTAAAATTCAATTTATAACAATGAACAAAGTCTTATGTTGCAAACCTATTATGGTGGATTGTTTGTTGTTGTTACTGTTAGGACTGCAGGTTCAGGTTTAATACGTAGCATATAGAAAATCTGACATTCTATATATATATATTATATAAGTATGATTATATATATATAAGTATATATACAAGGGGTTAGTAGTATTTATATTTAATTAGTTATGTTATATAGTTTAGTGGAATATAGATATATAGATGTATTATTTATAGTAAAGATAATAGTAATAACTGTAAATTAGGTATAAGTATTAATATATTAGAGCTTATTATTGTTATTGTTGTATTGTTATTGTTGTCTTATTGTTCAAGATTCCATCATAATTACCTCTGTTATTTGACTACCGCTTTACTTGGCTGTATCGATATTTGTTTTGATACGCGCTTTGTTAGAGTTAGTGTATGTTGTAATTGCTTTAACTTAAATTGCATGTACCAAAATTTAAGTCATAATGAAGAAAGTACATATGTTGATGCGTGGAACGTATTGCAGGATAGGAATGAGTGATTTGAGTGTTAGTATAGCTGTGTATTTAGTATGTTTAGTGATGGAGTATGTTGGGTTGATTTGGTTATGTCGGTTGTATAGTTGTGAGGTGGGATATAGTAGTAATATATACGTAATTATATAGTATTATATAGTGTGCATTGTTGTTGTCATTTTCAATAGCCTTAGCGGAAGCACAAAAAACCAAAAAAATATTGTTTCATCATTTCCGTTAATACTATTGGTATATTTCAGATATCGTGAAAATGCATTTGCAACGGTTGAGTTCCCATCGATAGTCTTGGTGATAAGGTATGAAACAGTTACATCATGTCAATAATAAAATTAATTAATACATAATATGAATCAGAATAAAAAATAAAAAAAAATAAAAAATGAATTAGATAAATTAAAAAATATCCTTATTAAAGTGATATACTTAATTCGCAATTATTTGAACCAGTCCTTAAATACCTTATAAGAAAAATTAAACAATAAGACTGAAACGATATTTTTCTAAATTTTTGTATTTGGAGGCGAGTTCTGTACAGTGTTATATATTTGTAAATTTCATCACTAATTATTAAACACTGCGTACACTAATACTAATAATTTAACATATAATTCCTTTCAAGTTAATTTTTTTTCGTGATGTAGTAAGAGTAAGCTGTTGAAGCTCAATAATATAGAAGATTTAGATTAAATAATGAAAGATTGTTTGCGTACTGAAGGCGTTGTTTGATGAATGATTGATGATGGATAAATTAAAGTCTGAGTGAAATTTTAAAAAATCAAAATAATTGAATTTTCTCGTAATGTATATATTTATATTAAAATAATTAATATTTAGATATTTAATATATTGTATTATGGATTATTATTATGGATTTATTATGTATTATTTTATTGATTTATAATTTATATAAGTATTATTGATTTGAGTTCATGGTAGTTTATTATATAGTAGGCATTATTATTATTATTATTATATGATGTAGTTCATTTATCTATTCATTATAATAATTATTATTATATTATTTATGGTATTGATTATTAAGTATATTATTGATGTAACAGAGAAAAATAAAAACACATGGGTCCAACGTTTTGATACGTTTATAACAAAATTACAATATAATTATGTAATGTAAGAAATATAGAGAACCGCAATTAACTCGATAAGTTAGATTGTTGTTTGTATATAAATAATGTGATTATAATAGTATTATTGTGTTATAATATTATAATGTTATGATATTATTAAGTATAGAATATATTAATATATATATAATATTTATATATAGTATATATGTTAGTGATATTGTAGTATGTATGTATATGATGATTTAATTATAGATTGACTATGATAAGGTATGAGGTTATAAGTAAATGAGATATATATGTTAGTAGTGAATTGTTTATAATGTATGTCATAAGGTGTACTACTGAGTTGTATGTATGATATATATGTATAGTATGTTATACTATTATTTTATTTTTGTTATATTAGTATAGTATGATATATATATAGTTATATATTAATAAATATAATATATTATAAATATATATATATATACTATATATATATATAGATATATCTGTAAATCAAATCAGATTCTCAAAAGTTACATTTTTTTAATTTGTTACTTTACATTTATAAAAAGTTATCTTCAAAGAAAAACAAATTTTCACACGTTTTGTTTCAAAGAATACATATTTTGCCGCCAATAAACTAAAAGAAAATATAAGGTTCCTTAGGCATGTTTACTCAACTATTCTTATTTAATAATGAACTACATATATAAATGCTATTAAAAGTTATGTAACCTACATCAAAAGATGCGTTCGGATAAGAAAGAAACAAAATTTCAAGAGAGTTTGGGTATCGGAACCAAATCAAAAAAAGGAGAGGAAATATAAATCTGGAGAATGGTTTTACCTTTCCCTTTCGTTTACAAACAAATTCGTCGTTATAAAAGGGCTCGCGCTCGATTTGTTTTTACAGACTCCTCTCGTCCGTAATACATAAATCTTGCGTTGCAAGGTTTGTCAAATGTCGTAATTCAAAATTGTATGACATTTGGTTTGACATTTAAAGTGCGCTTCGTGGATTTTGATCATAATAAGATTGAATTATCTATTAATGATTAATGTTATTAAAAAAAGTTTAAGGAAATAGATAATAACAGGGTACACCTTGGTTGTTATTGAGGTGGTTGCACAAACTGCACCAGCAAACGGAGCGGCGCTGATATGATAGGTGATGTGTATACATGTATAATATAGGTGAGAGTATAGTAGTTTCTATGTTAAGTTATTATAGGATATAATTTATATAAAAGATAATATATATAATTGCCTCTTATACAATATATATTATATATTATTATAATATAAATATATTAGTTTATGTTATATATGATATATATATAAATTATAGTATATAATATTATTGACGTGTTAAATTTGGTCTCTTGTAGTGATGCGAGTGGTTAGTTGTAAAATAATTTATTTGTAGGAAAAGATATGTAATAGTAAAAGTGTTGTTCTTTATATGAGAAGTATTGTAGGAGGCGGGCTTTGCCTGTCTTTTATACTTCCACTGGTAGTTATCAGCTTTAAATAATGTTGGAATTGTTGCGGTTTGCACGTTTTTTAATATTATGTTATTGGTTTATGGTCGGATATATTAAAAATGATTTTTAATTCAAAAACAATTTCTTTTTAAAAAAAAAAATTAAAATAATGTTTGCAATGTAGAATAGCAACATAATGCTTAGTATGGGGGTGATCCCTTTATGTTAAATGTTGTGTGGGGTAAGGATTTTTTAGATTTTATATTATTTGTTCGTGGTGGGAATGGTGCTTCCTTGCTTGATTAAAGATATAAAGATTGGTTAATTGTTGTGGTTGAAGTCAAATTGGGTGATTTTTAAAGCTATAAACATTTGCGCTAGTTTAGAAGCTTCGCATATATCATCCGAAGCAGGTGTCAGACGGGGTACAGAGTCCTACAGCATGAATCCTATTTTTTCTCCCCTTGAGGGTTAAAGTGAGTGTTGATAGTGAGTATGATAGTTATGATGTATAATAAGTTAAGTATATATTAGTATATTATAATAATATAGATATATAATATATAGATAGAGGTATAATTAAAGGTTAGTAGTGGATATTTATGTTAGTTGTAGATCGCATTGACTATTTGAGGTTCAATAGTGTATTATATATGTTAGAGGTGGCTGTGATCTGATGATCGATCGATTCACTTGGGGAGGACTTGAGAAATGCTGTCCTTTATATAGTTTATTGATATAAAAGTTGAGTGATTAGTGTACGTAGTTATTTAAATTATGTGATATTAGCTTTAGTAGTATACAGTGTGGGTTGAGGTTTTAGGCCTATAGTATATATGTAATCTAAATATTTATACTAACTATTATACATATAATTCAGCTAGGTACTGTAATTATTACTAATATGATAGTATGATATATATGTAGTAATATAAATGACTCGGGGTGGGAGCGTTGAGTAGGAATAATGATATATGTGTGGTTATATGTTTTAAGGTAGTATATAAATAATATATATGATATTTATATATGATAACAATAAATTACAGTGTGAGTTATATTTGAGTTATTTTGAGATATATATATATAATATTAACTAATAATAATATATTATAATTAATATGATATATATAAATATAATCAATACTATATATATCTATATATTATGCTTATTATATAAATTAAATAATTGAATCGGTAGGGGTGAAGTTATATGTAGAGGGTATGTTATATAATAGATATATATTAGTTATATATTATATGTGTATAAATAATCGATGGTATAGTTAGTTTGTATTTATATTTAATAATGACCGATTAGAATATAATTGGAAAAGTTCAACTAAACGGATTACAGGTTTGTCCATTTACTACGAAACGAAATCGAGTTTTTGTTTTTGGTGCCAGACCGTTCCAATTTTATGTCTTAACGTTCACGTGAATTTTAGTGAATTGAGTAGCAGTTGCAAAACCATTCAGTCTCGTGGTTCTTGGGGTTGTATTTTTCTCAAGTAAGTTGTTGTAGAATTCTCTTGTGGTGAAAGAGGTTATCTGGTCGTATCGGTGTGTGGTCAGTTAAGAGTACGAGAAAGATGGCGAGATTGTACTATGGCATGCTGTTTTGGAATATAAATTGGGGGTGGAACATGGGCTTACTGGGCATGAAGGGTAGGGCCGCAAACCATATGCAGTTCTAAATGTAGGATTCGGTATTTTGGGAAGTTCCTAAATAATTTGAACTCGCCATTAGTGATCGAAGGAGGTTGTTGAGATCGTGTTCAGGCACGAATAATCGGTCTAGAAAAATTTTCAAACCTCTTTCTCATCACTGGACCTGAAAGAAAATTTGAAGATGATATAGTAAGTGAATCCTTTAAGTAATGAGGTGTGTTGTTAATGGGAACTATGATCCATTCAGATATAGAAAAAAAACAGTGAAGCGAGATATTATAATAATAGACAAGATAGGAATTCAGTTGGTTCAGCCAGAGTATATTTCGATGATTTAACTATAGTTATTCTAACTAATCATACAACCAAATTTTTGCCGTAGAATGTTTAACTGCTGTGAAGTGTCTTGCCAAATGTGGTGATAGTTTTGGTAGCGTCATCATTTGTCGCAGTAGCTTGTAGTTCTCTCTGTGTAGCAGTACCATATTATTTAAAGAAAGTTAAAATTCGGCGTATGTTTTGTGTGTCTACTCACCAATACTAAACAATTACAGACTTTTCATAGTATTGACAGTAAGGTAACAAAAACTGATAATTTACAAGCGAGCACATTTTTAGCGGTGCTGTAGATCGGAAGCAGTTTGTCAATTGCTTTTTTTCCAATTGAAGAAACCATTTGTAACGAAAGCGCCAAGGTCCTGTGAATTGACACCAGCTCCTCCTCTAGAAATAATACACAATATTTGCAGTATAAACATTTTTTAACGCCGAAATCAACTATTAGAAAGCGTTTCAGCAATGATACTGAAAGCGAAAGGCACATAGGTTCCTTTCTTCACATTTCTGTTAGAGTGTGCTTTTTGTTGACGCTGTGTCTGTACCGGGAAAGATAATATCGTCGTCATCGGTTTACATATGTTTTTCCTAAAATTCCGTATTCGCAAGAATTTTATTGTGGGAGTTAGTTCTCTGTTTATGTACAGGAAGTATATCTTAGCTGAGTTATTCTTCAGGTAATGTGGGAAGCTTTGGGTGGCAAAGTGGAATGAAAAGTGTTTCTTTAGCTTGTTAGTATTAAAAGCACTATAAATGTCTGTCTCATTCCTCGTTTTTGCCTTGTTAATTACAAAGCATTGCTTTGAAATGGAAAACTTCTACTTAACGGCCTTTTTCAGGGAGATTATAGTTGTGGCTTTGTGTATGTACCGTGTCGACTTGATTAATAATATTTTAACACGTAGTTTTGGTTTGGAACATCTACAAATGAGATAGTTTGGTAGAATATAAAGTATATTGATATAAATGAATAACAGGCAATATATATAATATATAAAGAGAAATAAAGAATAACTAAAATATAAAATAGATATTATATAATTTAAATAAAGGTAATTATGTTGAATGAGTAATGATGAAATTAAATAAGAATGATAAAAGAGAAAATTGTTATAAAAATAATTTGGTAGTGAATAATAATAAGAAGTAAAAAATAGATAAAAGATTTTATATGGTATTTAATACATGTAGTCTCAAGTAGGCTTGTGTTGTGGTGTATCTGAAAAAGTATCAAGGTAGTAAAATACAGTTACACTTTATGATTAGTAGTATATATCCTATATTGTATTTTTGATATATTTTAATATTGATAGTAATAATATTAGTATTATGATATGACAAGTAATATCATTGATACTAATATAGTATTATTAATAGTATGTTATATTATGATAGATGTAGTATATAGTATGTATAATATGACAAGTATTAATTCAAGTTTCCGACCCCTACAAATGGGGGTTTTTATCCAAGGGAATGTAAAAGTGGAAAAAGGCAGTTAAATTTTTCTATGTTTCATTCAAATGAATAAGTATTATAACGAAATTGTAAATTTGGTATTTCGTCAAGGAGGGTTGGTTATTATATTTTTATGTATCAATTAATAATAATGATTAATTTCAAAGAATTTTATAGTCTAGGGTCTATGTAAATTTTTAACAATGTACGCTCGTTAGTTATTGTATTTGTTTTGTGTATACTTTCAAGAAGGTCTATTTATTTCTTTAATAGTGATTTGATGTGAACGTGTAGGCGTAAGGGGGCTTGGAAAGTGAGCTGTAGCTAGGTGCTGTGAGACTGGAACTGTAACTAAGGTGGAGGACTGAAGCTACTAATGGCTGTGGGACTGACTGTTGAGCAAGGTGTTGGGTAACTGGGTGTTGGTGGGTTATCGCCAGGTGATGCTTGAAATGAGGCTGTACTTGTTGTATGGTCTGGTGTAGGCTTGGTGACTGTACTTAGAGGCTTGGTATCTGACTACTAAGTGATACTGAATTGTATATAGTTTTTTTACTTAGGTCTGAATAGGATAATAGAGGAATATCATTAATTTTCTTTTAGATAAGGTGTTCCGGGTTGGAGATAGGGCCTCGTCTATTGCGGTTTCTTCACTTTCCATCGGGTTATAGGATGTGGTTTGGTTTTCGCTTCCTTGGTGGATGAGGGCTTTGTGTTGTTAGATTATGAGGTAGTAAGGGAGTCTTTTGAGTGAATTCCAACTTGAGTGATCAGGAATAAGACAAGAAATAACGAGATATTTCCATGACTCTTGTTTTGCGACAGTTGCCAGTTATGACGTGCAGATGTTGCGTTGTGATCTAGAATGAATGAGTTTACGAAGTGTTTATATAAGTGCAAAATATTTGAGAAAGTTTTGACTTGTAATTTGTATATGATAAAAACGGCCGTAAAGGCTTGGGTGCACCAATAGGTTATCTCTGCAATTTAGCGGGTGTCGCGAGCACTCCGAATTGAAGCACGACAGCAGCACTTAGGGTAAGCACAGCCCTACCTGCACTCTATTTCAAAGCGGCGCGCTTGGACCAAGCCACCGCGACACGCACCTCATATAGTGTTCAAAAATGCATGCCGCATCGGCACGTGCTGTGATTTGGTGGTGGGCGCACCGACCTGTGCGCCACCAAAATGCCGCGCACCGACGGCACCGCACCTGTGCATGAGCCAACCCGAGATTCACATAATCCAGTAAAGGTAATTTATAGTTAACGACCTCTCTAAAGTAAAATATAATAGACCGGAAGTTCTCTCTTCATCTCTCTCTCTCCTCTCCTCCTCTCTGCTCTCTCTCTCGCGTTCTCTTTCCTCTCTCGTTCTTCGCTTCCGTCTCGGGGTCTCTCTGTCTCTCTCGGTCTCCTCTCTCCTCTCTCTCTCGGTCACTCCCTCTCGTTCCTTGTGTGGTCTCTCACTCTTCGTTCCTCGTCGTCTCGTCGTCTCTCTCTTCTCTCGCTGCCTCTCTCCTTCCTCTGTCGTATCTCTCTCCTCCTCTCGCGTCTCGCTTTGTCGGTTATGTATTTTGTCTGCTATGGGGATAGATTCTTCCTCCTCTGCTACGGCAACTTCTCTTCATTTAATTTATTTATCGTTAAGGGCACAGATAGGAGGGGATCAACATGGTTTTGGTTGAGCAGGTTGAACAAAGATATCATGCGAACATATATTATATCTTTGGATTGCAGTGATATAATACGTGAAAAGTTGATATTAATTCGTTTCTCACTGGATTGAAAGGAAAATTCGTTATTTAAATAAATACTGATAATAAGTGCTATAAAAGTTCCGGAGAATACCTGCCGGAAGAACCTAGTATCAATCAAACACAAGAAGAAAAATTACCCATTCTATATTATTATAATATATAATATTATAGGGTAATAAGATTAGTGTATAAATATTATTATATGATAAGTAATATATATAAAAAAATATAATTAATATGAGCCTTACATGACACAATTGGGTAGGTGAATTATTGGAAAAATAATTTTTTGTGAAAAAAGGAAGAATATTTAAAATAATATATATTGCAGTAAAGTGCATTGATCATATATTATTTACAACAGAGCCCATCATACCAAACGGAAATGATGATGGTAATAAAAAACAAAAGAAAAAACAAAAATGCATAAAAAAAACACGATCTGCTTTTTCCTTTTTTTTAGTATCGATACTGCTATCGTGCCTGGGCAGAGTTGTCGTCGACGGTCAGCATCGTCCATGAATAATTGTTTGTTAATGAATTAGTGTTTAATGTAATTAATCATTTGGTGCGTATATATACTATATGATAGTATAGATTATATAAATATAAATACATATAAGTACATTAAATTGTTATAAATATTATGATAATATATAATATAAGTATAATTTTATATATATTTAATATAAAATATAAATATAATATATATAATATATCAGATAATAGTCAAACTTGCACAAACATAAAATATGTAGAAATATGTACGTAATATTTGATGTTTACCCGTTTGTTGTGCGGTGTGTGTTGGGGGTGCAGCGGAATATATTTTAGGGAAAATAACTCAGCAATAATACTATTACAAATAACAGCTTGGTTATGTGTTGGTGGGCTATTAGCTTGGCGCCCCGGTGGGTTTGCCGTGTTTGGTCGGCCTACTGGATATGGAAAATAAGTTATAGGATGGAATGTTACACTAGTAATACGAATATGTTTGTCTTGTTCTTTTTTTGTAATAGAGAGAATTCGATGTTATTTTACGAAGTAAAGGCGGCAGAAATGAGATAATCTTTTGCATGTTCGCTCCAAATAGTAATATGGATGTGATAATGGTGGGGTGGGTTGTTGGGTGTATAGGGCTGTTGGGTGGTCATTGTTTTTGATGGTTATAGAGGTGGTATATTATATGTTATAGTACTATATATTAGATATGTTTAGGGTATGTAATATATTATAAATATATTATATATATATATAATATTAGTATGATTATGTATTTAGGTGGTGGTCGTTGTGGTGGGTGTGTATGATAGAGGGTGTAGTGGGGGATGATGTTTTATTGTATGGTAGTGGGTGGTGGGGGTGATAGGTTGTATGATATTTGTATTTACTATAATTATTATATATATATAATATATTGGTATATATATATATATTATATATATTATATATATATATTAATATAGATAATGTAATATTATAATTTTATAGTATTAATAGTGATAGGCTACTTCCTTAAAAGTGTTAACATAAATAGGCATGAGTAATCGGGGGAAATCCTCGGATCCACGCGGTGCGAACCCAACAAAGTGTCATGGGAATCTAAAACGCACATAGAAGATGCCGACAGAGTTGTAAAGAATTTTTTGGTTTTTTAACAAGTTTATATTCTCCGAGAAAATGTTAATATTTTTTTTTTTGTTAAGGGGGCCCTCGAGGCTACGTGGACAAAGGGGGAGATACGAAGTCCCTGTCGTCCCTCGGAGGGAGCCCGAGAGACCTGACTATAGGATTTCCATCTTTGCGGTTTAAATTATGATATTCCTGGGGTATTCCATTTAGGTGTAAAAAAAATAAGCAGTTTTTTGGGCCCTATCATCTCTTCTATTAATCGTAAAAAAAATAAAATCGGATATATTATGGTGTGAGGCAAATTTTTCGATTAAAAACCTTTGAAAGAAATTATATATAATAATATGATTAATATAAATCATATATATAATTTATTAATATATATGAGTTATATATATAATATATAATATATAATTAATATGGAAAGAGTACCTGAATTTAATCCCTGGATATCATATCGTGAAATGTAATGAAGTGTATAAATTTAAGCTGTCATATTGAAACCGATAATTTTGTTTGTTTAAATCCGAGATAAAATATTTTCAAAGTGCCGTTTATTGAATGATTAAAATAAAAAAATATTTTTTGTTGTTCTATTAATTTCTAAATAAGGTTTACGTGCTTCTTACAATCCAAATAAAATGTAATGGGAAATGAAAAGTAATATAATAATTGTGAGAAACAATTAAAAGAACAGAATTCAAGGTAGGAGGCCACTAAAATCTTTTAATATATTAGTTATGAATTTTTAACACCAGCTATTTTAAATAAAGATAAAAGTAAATAGTAACCTATATTTTTCCCCAAATAAGGTTTGCTGTTATTTTTATATGCATCGTGTATAAGGTAGTGTTTTGAAAGTTAGTAAATCATTAGGAAGGGTTTTCCTTAACTACCTCATTTACATAACCTCATTCACACTAGAAAAATCTTATTTAGTACATAGATAATATCCTCGAAATTTCCCTAATTATTAAGACCGTTTCCGTTTCTCAGTGTAAGTAACTTTGTCCTTATATTAATATTATAGAAAAAATATATATATAATATAATATAAATATATAATTAACGTAAAATATATATAATTATATATATATATATAGTATAATATTATAGTATATATATATTATATATATAATATATATATATATTATTATATGAAGAAAAGGATAACTAGTTAAAAATGTAGGTTATTATGTTAAACAACTAGTAATTTTTGATAAGAGAATGCGAATTTTTCGTCAATATCCTCTGCTCTGACCAATTAGACAGAAGTAAAATTTAATATATTAAAAATACGGTAAAAAAGAAGTCATTTAATTCCGATCTTCATTGAGAAGTGAGCTCTGTAGGATATGTTCAAATTAACCAATAAGGATTCTCAAACGCAAGTTGTCCTAAGTGACCAGTTTACTAATGTTAAGTCGCTATTTTTATTGCTCATCAAATTTTGGTCTGAATATTTTAAGTTTTAGTGTTAGGATATTCCGAAGGGTATAAATAACACATTCACGAAGGGGTCATTACACTTCAAGAGGATGAGTCCACTACAGGCCGGATTCAGACATTGATCCTGGCCTGTACGGAACATCCACGTGCAGGTACCATTACGCTGGCAAGATTGCCGTTGAACTATTTGTGTTCGTTTTGTTAAGAAGTAGTGTAATCGCTTAATATCAGTTGGCATAATATATATTATTATGATATTATATATATATATATATATGTAATATTGTACTATACGTATATATATATAATATATTATTATATATTATATATATATATAATATGTATATATATATATTATTATTTATAATGAATATATATATATATTATATATATATTATAAAGTATATATATAAATATATATATATTATTATAATAATTATATATATAATATATATATTATTATAATAATATAGTATATGATACTATAATTATAATTAAATTATATACTATATAACAAATATTATATTAAGTATTATATATATATATATAATATATAATAATTATATTTATTCGGTTGTGCTTTGTTCAAACTTTTAATTGAGGTATAACTATAGTCATAAGTTCGATACACTATAAATATTTCAAATAAAAGTATTTGTTTCAAATCGGATAAATATTTAGATTATGTTGTAAATATGGTGTGTCTATGGTGTGCGTGTGGTACCTTTTTTTGATTTTTGTTGAGACGACGGTTCGGACCACATCGGCAGTATTGCCTTTGGAATTTTTAAATGCATTTTAGGGGTTGCTTCTAGAATGTTCTGGTGGGGTGAAGCTGGTCTTGTAGGAGCGGTCTAATAATATGGATGAAGTTGGCGTGGGGAACAAGTAGATGGACGAGAGTTAGTCTGTCCATTTGTGTTCTTTTTTCCGTAATGTGTTATATTTTCTGGTAAAACAAGCCAATAGAAATATGGAAATTTGTGTTGGTTTTTTTTTATTTTTTGTTATGTTTTTTGGTAGATTAAGTAAATATTAGCACAAATTGTGTTCAGATTCCAAAAAAGATATTTAAATTGCTAAATAATAATGAAAAAAAGAATGGTTATTGGTATTTTTATACACGATAAACCTAATGTGTTCAGCTCACTGACGTCAATCTCTATGCTTATTCTCTCATTTAATCTACAAATAAAATTTAGAATACTCAGCCTTATATTTCTCCTTCAATTTGATAGAAGTTGGGGGTATGTGGATACATGTTGACTAACGTAATTAGGATTAAAAAATTAAGAAATTAGCTGAAGAGATTAAATGAACAGAAGAAAGAAATAAAAGAAATGTTTAGAGACATGCAGAAATAAATATATGGGTAAATTTATAATAGACATATTTTAGAAACATAGTAAAGTAAAGAAAATTCAAACCAGATGACTAAAATGTTTCTTAATTATTAAATTTACAATAGAAAGAATGAAACATTTTATCTTTCCATTTCCTGATATAAGAAAAATTCTTCAAAATGAAATATGTCTGTGAGAATTAAGAATCTCTAAAATTATAATTTTCTTCATAATTTTTTAGCCATATCATTAATTTATGTTTATCTATGCATATACACTTATTTAGAGCAGTTTTAGGGGAAGCTATATATTTTAATTCTAATTCAAATAACATGGAAATGTAGCCTGTAGTTATTAAAGAGATTACTGGGTTTTAGAGCTTTAAATATGTGAATTAAACTTGCATTAATATCTGGTATAGTTTTTTCTTGAAAATAGGAGTGTTTTCCTATTTTATCAGTGGTTACAGCCTGTACCTACCTTGGAATATTGGCAGTGAGATTTATTAAATATTCACAGAAAATTACCCACTATACATATTTAAATTTCAACCCCTATTTTTTGTTGCCTTTTTGTTGTTTTTTGATGT
>JABUQX010030073.1:0-30000 GCA_015478945.1 Trachelipus rathkii
ACATTTCTTAAATTATTATTTCTTTACTTTATTAGTATTGATCAGTAAATTGGAATAACGTTAAAGTTAATCTATTTATTGAATATCATCCATTTTGAGCCTAATTTAATAATTTGATTTTTTTAGTTATTATTTATTAAATAAGGGACTGTATGGGTATATCTGATGTCTTCCTGAAGAATTTATACTATGTAGTATTATCATGATTATATTATTATATAATTAGATTATGTTAGATTATTATTAATCTATATATTTTTTAGTATTTTCAGACATTAAGATATCGTTTAGAATTTTAAAGATCATTGTTGGAACTGAAGACGAGATGTACAATTGGGTGTTTTAAATACGTAATATTCAATAAATCGTTTTACATGGAAATTAAAGACTTATGACAGTAACAGTTCCTGTTCTAATATTGAAGAAATAGGCCAAAGCTATTTTACCAAAAAAGCTGTTTCTATCCAAAATGTATTCTCTAGAATATTATATATATATTATATAATATATATATATATATATATTATATACATATTATATATATTTTTAGAGTTATTATATATATATATATTTATATATATATATAGTATATTATATAGTACTTTTTTTTATAATTAGTTAGCCTTTAACCCCAATTTTTCGTAGAATTAAAATTCAGTCATTTTAAGTTTCTACTTTTATTTATTAGTTAGGGTTTAAGCTTTCTCGAATGTTTTAGAATCGCAAGTTTGAGTCATATAAGCAGCGTTTACATTGCTCAATTATTATGTTCTTCTTAAGCCTGCCATATAAGAGCGGTAGTTTTTTATGGACGACGTAAGGCCATTTGGCAGAAGCTCGCTTCATTTCCTCTTCGATGTTTCTCTCCAAAAGGCTTTCAAAAAGGTTTCTCACTTTTTTGGTGATATCATCGGTCTCGTAAATCCTGTGGATATTGTCTAGACTATTTGTCGAGTTCTCTGGTGCACTATTACTCAATCGTTTCTCTGATTGTAAATTGTGTATGGTTGGTTTCTCTAAACAAATTACTCTCCTACAGCTAACAGCCTCCATGCTGTTCATAAGAAAAGTTTCTCTGTTCTTGAAGAAATTTGCGATTTGGTGTTATTGCACAATTAGACATATCGTTTTCTCTCTGGATGTAGGCCTATGTTATAGATACTATGTATATGAAACTGAGTAAAGTTTCTTTCTTTACGTCTAGTGCTATTTGGCTTTGCTTGGTTTAAAGATGTTGACGCTTTCTCCAGGCTAATTGTGGCTAGTTATACTTTGCTTATAATATAGGACAATTGTAACCTTTTTTCGCTACTGGTGTATATCAGTTTCCTCTAATAGTAGCTTTTACTAGATGTTGGGCTGGGGGCTTTTCTGGTTTCCTCCGACATTTACATTACGTTTCTTTAATGCAATTATGGCGATATTTTCTTATGGCGGTTTTTTTATCGGTATTGCTCTGATGATTATACGTTATTTTCCATCGACGAATATTACAGTTAAGTATTCTCTAATGCAATTTATAGATTGTTATTTCTACGCTTAGTGTGAGTATCGGTTGCTCTGAATAATATATAAGATTGGTTTCGTGCCGACACAATCATCTCTAACATTAAGGTTTCTCTAAGTCGCGCATGGAGTATAGTGTTGTTCTCTAGACGCATTTATAGCCATCCGGATTTCCAAGCTGATATAACCATTGATCATGTCTAGGTTCCTCCGACAAACTATTATCGACAGGTGGATTTCTCTGAATGCCGAATATATAGGACGTAGCTTAAGTTTTCCTTCTAAAGCTTCTATTATCATCGGTTCTCCTGACTACGATTTTATTCGTTGGTTTCTCAGCAAAATATTTGTATTTAGTTTCTCTAGATACAAATTAAGTTAGATTTGGTAGTGTCTCCAATTAATGGAAGGTTCACTTCATTTTTGTGCTTTATATAACGGTTCTTTGCGGTTTATCCTAACTTAAATCTCTGGTTTCGTTGCTGGTAAATAAAATTGAGTGTACATTTTTTATAAATTTATTCCTTTATATGTACGAACCTCCATTGCATTCTCCTCGAAAGACATAAAACTGTTAAAACCCGAAACTACCATTTAAGTATAGTTCTAATACTGAATCATAATGTAGATAATAGAACGTTATTTTCTTTGCTAGCTTTTATTATGAATCCTTGTCAACTTCTGGCTATTACTTTTATTTTGCATTGAAAAAGTAAGTAGAGGATCATAAGTGAATGTTCTTATTCATGAAACGATTGTTGGGATAAGTTTTGATACATCTTCTTACTTATTTTTAAAAATCTCACTTTTCATTTTGAGATAAAGAGGGATATTTGAAAAATATTTACAAAAAAAACAAAGGGTATCATTTTAGAAAAAACTTTTCATGACTGTTTGGACAGCGTTGAAAAACGTAATTTCACGTCTCGTAATCTTCAATCGGTAGTAGCGGTTGTTCGGGACTTTGTTAGATCATCTTAAAGCGATTTTTTAATTAGGCAAGTTTAGGAGAAAAGTTGATTCGTTTAGCAACTTCGTTAAGATCTTATTTAGTGTATGTACAAGGCCAGTTATTATAGTGGACAGGCAATTTATAATAGTTAACTGTAAATGGCAGAAGTATAGTAATGGTTCCTCAATTTGCAATATATTCTCGCCGCTCAAAAACTGAACGCATAATCGCGGAAAAACAAGTTTTAAAACCTTCTTGAACCAGTTTAATTATAAGGAGCAAAGATGTAGGAGGAAACACATGGAGTGGAAGAAAGCTAAAAATTGAAATTTTCACACAAATACATTTCATGAACAATCAAATCCCATTTAAGGTATAGGATATTGATAGTTAACATTTTCACAAAACTTTTATTCCTTTTCTAAATAAAAGATTTGATATTAGTGATCCATTCCAACAAGCACGGGAGATCTTACAGACCGGTTTTACTAAATGTAAAAACAGGGATATCCTCACTGTTAAAAGTTACGCTAATAGCAAATAACCGAAGGAATCTCTCAGGAGAATGTCTATAAATATATTATACAGAATTTGAACACAGAGAATAAGATACCATTTATTAACTTTCTATAATGGGTTTCAATGGATTTATAATTTGAGCACTAATGCAGAATGTATTGGACATAGGACGCTCCAAGAGTGGAATATGTATTTAATAACTGTTGTACAAATCTGCCATGAAGCAGAAAAGCTAGTGCAAGTAGGAAGGTAGGACGATGAGGGAACACTCGTGTAAATCTCAAGGACAGTAGGCTACAATATGATAACGTGTGAGGTGTAAACTGCTGTATTAATCAGGCTTAACGGGAAAAACTATTGTTACAGATGTTTAAATGTTGTTTATTGTAAAGCATTAAGACTCCAACGGATCTGACCAATAAAATCTAAAGCTATTACCTCAAATAAGATAATCACAGGTGTCAAATCAGTATTTCAAAAAAAATTACAAAGAGGGTCCATTTCGGAGATTTGTAAGGTTTAATCGAGATAGTTAGAAATTTAAGTAGACAATAAGAAAGTATAAATTCATATTTCGGATATATACGGGTATCAGTTATTTTCGGTCATGGTTCTTAAACAATGAACCATTTGACAATGGACCATGCATTATTATACTCAAAATAAAGGGGTTCCAAATTATTAAAGTCTCTCAGCTTCTGGGAATTTTAAAAAATAGTTGGGAATAATGTGGGTTTATTTAAATTTAGTGCGAAAGGTAAAATTTATATACAATGGAATTTGTATATATTGGACAAACTCCCTTTTCCTGGGTGAAATATTGTTGGTAAGAAAGATTATCATTGAAACAGATTAGGCCACAAGTAACGTTGGTCGAGCAGCTGTTTGGAAGAGAAATATCGAACTAAACAACATTATATATTAAATTAATCTAATTCCTATCGTTAAACAGAATTGTCCGATAATTTATTGCTTATTAAATATATATCCTAATATGAAAGTAGTTGTTACATGTGAATAACAAAAAATATATTTATGGATATATATGAAAAATATAATAATTTCGCCACGACCTCTTCGTTTTATAGAATAAGCGGAAGTTAGTTGGTTAAAGGTTAGTGATGTTTGGAAATTGATTAAGGATGGTTGTGGTTCAGTTGATAAACATGCGAAATTGCAGAATGTGGAATGGGATCAAAGGAGGAAATACTTTGGCAATTGTAAAAATAATGAACTGTCTATAACGAACCATTTCCAGGTGCGGCTCACTATCGGATTGACCATAAAGGTTCAAAAAATAACAGGGTATAAATATTAAGATAAAGAGATTAAAGAGATATTTATCAAGCGGAAGAACAAGATATAGATACTCCTAATGTTGTGAGTAAAGAAAATACATTTGATTTATCAACCTTAGATTTAAACAATTTAAGTGACTATATCCAGGCAAGGTTAAATTAATTGATATTAAACCCAATATAGAATGCTTTCGCACAAACATCAGATGATATATGTAAATTATGGAAAATTAATATTTAGACATATAAAATTGATACAGGGAAACTAAATCTCAATTCAACACATCCAATATAGGACTTCCTCAGTATAGAAAGAGAATTATGCAGGAGGCATGATTAAGATGTTGAGAATTAGGATTTGATTAGAAAAAAGAATAGTCCTGGTGTATAGTCTCGTGTAATCCTTATTAAAAAGTCAGGATGGTTCCACACCGATTGTATTTAGAGGCAGAGGAAAATTAAATTCTGTTACATAAAAAAGAACACGAATCAAGTGTATATTGGCCTTGAACTAAACCAGATGGGATATATAAACATTCTTAAGTTTGAGATTCCAAAATTTCTAAGCTTTACCCGATGCAAATTTTAAAAAGATACAATAGTATTATAATCTGTCACTATGGCTACGCTACCTAAAATAATAGTTTTACATATGTACATTTTAATCTTTCTGTGAATTAGGAGGCGGCATTATAATGATTCTTATTCAAGATGCTATGTCTCGACTATGATTGTGTTGATTGGTAGTTATGGCAGCTTCATACATTGTCGGGCAATGTCGTACATTTATACTAATTTATGATATTTACCAAGCAACTAGTTAGGTTAAATGTTATTTTTGTCAGGTCGTATTTATTATTGCAGAGACTCGACATAATTTCATATTGATATTTTAGTAATACCTTGGTGAGATTACAATTACCTTAAAGAACATTCTACGTGAGACAAATATTGCACGGTGATATACCAATAAAATCTCTTCAGAGGCACAACTTACAAAACTAATACATCAGTTTAAGAAAATGTGATATAATGTTTGCAACAAAAAATATTCCTATCATCTTATAATATAATAACTTACGAGAAAAAAGGCCAGATTACCTCAAGGGACAGGAAGGATTCAAATGACCCAAACTACGACACAACACCTCTGTTGCTCGTCTGTATTTAAACGTCCATGAAAGTTCTGCATCAGCTTTAAGGCTCTTTCCGTTGTATCGTTCACTAGCTTCAAGGGCCCAGCAATTCGCCACAATGAGATTCTCTGTCTTCATGTAGTAGGGCATTCTATCAGGAAATTGGTCCTTATTTTCAATTTCTCTTTCAATTGATCTATTTTATGGTGAATGTTTTAAGAAATATAAATAATAAAAATAATAATAATAATAATAATAATAATAATAATAATAATAATAATAATAATAATAATAATAATAATAATAATAATAATAATAATAATAATAATAATAATAATATAATAATAATAATAATAAAATCACAAATACTTTATTCTGTCCATGGTATGTATTACATAATACTTATTAAAAAATAGCAATTTAATATAAAAATAAATACATAGACGAGAAATGGGCTACTAAGGGGACGTTTTCGTCTTTTGAGCCCATGAAATATTATACGTTTCAATATTCAAAGTAATATTTAATAAATCATAAATTAAAACAGTTTATATAATATGAATAATTTAAAAAATAAAAAAAATCTTGATTTGGTGCTGATTCTGCTGAAATAAACACATACTATGGTTTTATGTAAATTTTCACAATAAATATGCAAAGAAACTGTAGGGACTTTATTTTTTCATTAAGTAACTGAAGTTCATGTCTTAACAAATACATTTTTAAAGAATAAATTGCTTGAGCCATCCAACGAGCTTGATGCATAGCACATGGAGGAGGAATTTTTAAGCTCAGGGCCAAATTTACACCACAAAATATTATGCATAACTCAATAAGCTCAAGGTAATCACTTCGTAATGACTTCTTTTTAAATTCCTTATTAAGAAAGTTCAGCATTTTGATCAACTCATTTTCTTTGAAAAAAGTTTTTAAGAGATCTTGATCAACGAGATAATTATTTATATTAATGAACTTCCATTTGTCTCGGAATGATTTAAAAAATGGTATTTCAGGACTGTTCGTTACTTGTGGTATTTTGCATTCAAATGCGCTACGTAAAACTAATTCATATATATGATGGCGGCATGGAAAATACAATATATCTTTGTTAACGTTTGTTCAATAAGTACAACGGCCCCATTGATACGACCAGTATTCGATGCAGTTGTGTCACTACAAAGAATTTGAACCTTGTCTTTTATTTCCCTGTTTTTTATTGCATTCATTACCGCTTTGGCCTGTTCCCTACCTGATGAATTTAATAATTTTGGAACAAATTAATTGCTCATTTTCTGCATACGTAATAATAACTGGAAGTCTTTCTTCTTTTGGGTCTCTGACATTTAAGGAAGGTAAAAGTTTACCATCCCAGTGAAGTGTAACAAAATTTGGAATACTTTCTTGAAACGCGGATTTTATTTCTTTAGCACGATTCTTTCTTAGGTTTTGCCGAGCTCGTTGAAAAGTCGATCGATTTATAGAAAACTCATCAATATCGTGTCCTAGGGTTTCTGCTGTTGCCTGAAGGATATAAACATCTTTTATGGTCAATTTGCATCTGTCTAATGTAGCCGTTAACTTCGGTGTCATGATGTCTTTAGTTCCTCGTCTTTCCACACTTTCTTCTGATGAATCCGCTATGGGTTTTAAAACAAGATCTTCATTACTGCTTTCAGATGAGCTAGAGATCGTCGTATCTGTATCATCTACTCCGCAGGATTGTAGAGCAGATATGATAGATGAAACAATTATCGGCAAGTGTCAGCATTGAAGAGCCACTTTTCCAATATCCTGGACGTACTGGAAAAACTTACTAGCGATATAAGCAAGAACTTTGCGACAATCTGAAGCTGGATTGCTGCTGAAAGAACTGTAGTCACTGTGCTATCTTGGATTTGGAGCCAAGTTCTCAAAGAAGTCAAGGATGCCCAAAAGTATTTGCAAACCACAGAGTTAAATGTCGAGCAATGTGCAAGCAATATTCGTGCTCTTCAATGGTTTTTGGTAGGCAAACGGATAGTCTCGTTAACAACGCATTCAGTTATGCAAAAAAGCTTTGTGATCACCTTTCAATTGATTTAAAGTCTTGTCGACGCAGAATTTGGAATGCTATTTTCGGAAACGGATCCCAGGGTACAGTGCTGCCTTACAAAGACGAAATGCGACGAGAAATGTACACATCACTTGACAGAATAATACATGAGATGGCGTCAAGATTTCAGCAGCTTCTGGATTTAATTGAGAAATTTTCGTTTCTGATGCCTGCGAAGTTGTTAGATCCCAATATGTATGTGATTTGAGTAGCGCACACAATGAGGTCGATCAGGCTGAATTTTATGTTGAGGGATAACGCCTGCAGCAGTCAGTCCATCGGTACTTCCGATGGACACGGAAGCCTTACGAAGGAACGACCACTGCAGCTTCTCCGCTTTATCCAGGAGTTCAGTCTCGGCATTTTGGTCCAATATATTGTGATAATGCTGAGCTTGTTTTTAACTCTAGCTATCGGTGTAGCAAGTTGTGAAAAAGCTTTTCGAACCCGGTACTTGTCAAAAATTATCTTCGTTCTACTATGACTCAGCTTAGGTTGTCAAATCTTGCTATATTATCAATCGAGCCAAATACATTTGACACTATCAAAGAATTTGTTGCTGGAAAGGCTCAAAAGATTTCTCTGTGAGTTCTTGATTTTTTTTTTTGATATGCCTTAAGACGGCACAATCGTTCCGAACCTTGGTATTCTATGGTAAATTAATATTTTATTATTTCTTTTTAGAAAAAGTAATTATCGAAAGTTAAACCTTTGTATTTCAGTCCTTTCTCCTAAAGAATTAGCAGTTGATTATTTTTAAATAGTTTAATTCGAGTATGAGGATTGATAGCTTTATTTCCTCATCACCACTGCCTGGTTTCCTTTGTCGATGCAAGAAAATCTTATCTTCGATTTTAATCATTTGAAGAGCTATTTTCTATATCAAGGGCTATTTCAAGGAGGTTATTTAAGTTATTTTCAATTTTCTTTCGGGTTCTCTAATGGTCTCTGAAGATTTTTGCATTTTTTTGTATTTTTCCCCAGGTAGAATGTAAGATCAGCAATTGTTTTACGTTAATGGAAAGAGATCTTGTCGGAATCCCTGCTTTTTTTTCTAAAATATTACACATTCGCGCACAACTTTATTCGCGCTTTCACCGAGTGTAAGCCTAATTTCTCGCATATTATCAAATAAAACGGATAATATTATTGATTAGATAGTAGTTTAGCTCGAGTTATCGGGCGGATCGCACGTCCAACTATAAACAAGTTTGTATCATCACTTTGTAATTTATGAGACATAATTAAGAATAATGTGCAGTCCTGAAATCGAACGTATCTTCCTAATGTAACTGACAATAAGAAACTGAGGATGAACGTTAGCGCAACACAAAATAAGAAACAATATGAATTGGCAACTCGATTCGGCATGGGTTGACAACCTCCGGTAATGCCAAATTTAAACAGAACAATGTTTAAGATGTAGGACAGGGGTGGCCAACCTTTTGCATACCATGCGCCAAATTTTTTCGCAGACTAGTTCAGATGCGCATATATCATATATATACTATATATATATATACTATATATATATATATTATATATATATATATATTTATATATATATTATTACTAATATATATATATATATATATATTATATATATATAGTATATTATTATAATATATATATATTATAGAAGAAATCACATGAATATAGTTATTTCTCCGTATTACATTATATTTTTAGATTCTTGATCCGATGAATACTAAATGAAAAATGAGCTTATTGAAAAAAATAAAAATCGAAGTAATTTAAGAAATATAGAGAACACGTACTCACTATCAACGAAAACACAAAATTTCAACTGTGATCATTGCGGTGTTTTAAGTTAGAGGTAATTTAAAATATGTTTCAAATATGAATATTCGGAGGAAATATATTAATTGAGAGTCGATGCGCTTAACACAACAAAAACTATTTGCTACATTATCTCTTTATATCTGCCAGATTTAACAATCTTCTGAAATAAAATGAATTTTTAGTTTTCATTAATATTTTATCAAAATAGGCTGACTTAGCCCAGTTAAAATATAAAATCTGAACCAAAAGTAGGCCCCTGCAAGTGTCGCACTTCAATCATCCATGCGCCACTTTTGGGCATTGCGCTCAAGGTTGGCCATCCTGATGTAGGATGATCAAAAATATAGGGAAAGATCCAAACATTTTGATATAAAAAATAAGGGTAGCATATATATACTATATATATATATATATATATATATATATATATATATATATATATTATATATATCTATTATATTATATACTCGTATTTATATATAATTATATATACATATATTACTGTCCGTTTCCTGAGACTCCAATCCATATACAATCGATTGCATGGATTTCGAAACACATTCATAAAAGCCAAATAAAATGTGTAGAGTCAAATTTAAAACTATAGCAATATAAGAGCTTCGCCATTTAAAAATATTAAAAAGTTTTAAACATCTATGTAAACTAACGTAACTCAAAATAACCTTACTTAACGTATGTGACATTTAGAACTCAAAATTTTTTTTCATATTTTAGCTTTATTTTTCACTGTGCATGTGTTTAAAAAAAATATGCGTTCTTCACCATGCCGCACTCTGTATCATTTTGTTTGATAGCGTAAGTTATAAAAAAATTGAATTTAAAATTTAAATGGAAGCAGATAATGGACAAGAGCCATATATATATATATTATAATATATCTATATATATATACTATATATAATATATATATATATATATATATATAATATATATATATATATATATATATATATATATATATTATATTATATATAATAAATATATATATATATATTATATTAAATAATGGTCATCTGGCTGTTAGTGGTGTTGTATGTGTTATGTTTGCTGTTGCAACCATCCAAGTTCACTAATTGTTTGCGAAAGTTGGTATATGAGCACCACATATTCGGAATTCCATGTTTCTTTACAGGGTTGAAATCAATAGTCTGTAGCTGTTGGTCAACCTGTTGTTGCTGCTGGCCCACCTGTTGCTGATCCTTCTGTTTCTGCTGCCCTATCAGTTGCTGCTGATATTGTTCATTCTGTTGCAGCAGTCCACCTGCTGTCGCTGCTTGCACATTTGCTATAGCATCCGCTTGAGGGCATGCTAACCACAGTGAGTATTAACATTAAGGAGAGCACTCACTCAGGCAATATAACCCCCTTCCAGAGGGTGAATTAGTCGAGATAGAGTCTCGGCCAACGCACTTGTCGACCTCTGCTCGATCTACTTGACAATGCCGGAGGCAACAAAGCGGAACGGAAGGAAGGTCGGGAAGCTGAAATTTAAGTCGGCATATTTGAGGTCTGAGTGCGCGTTTGCGAACGAGTATGTGGACGTGAATCATGCCTCACAAAGACGTGAGTACATGAAGAAAGATCTTTCGGAATGAAGGAGTGTATTTTGTGTTGTTGAGTCTGAGTAGGTCGCAAAGAAAGGGCACATTGACTCAAGCGAGTGAGATACGAAAGGAGATGAGCAGTAGAAGAAAGGGAAGATTGGGAAAAGAACTCACCAGGAATACAAAGAGTAGAGCAATAGACTAGCTCTGCAGCAGAACATTGAAGATCTTCCTTGATGGCAGTGCAAATTCCAAGCATGACGAGAGGCAATGCGTCCGTCCAATTTTCTGGTTGAGGATGAGCCATGAGAGAAGCTTTAATCTGAAGGTGAAACCTTTCAATGATCCCATTGCTTATAGGATGAAAGCTCGTAGATGGATCTTCTCCGAACCGAGGAGGCGTAAGAAATCTCTCCAAAGAAAAGACTCAAAAACACGGCCTTGATCCGTGGTAACAGAAAGTGAAATGTCGAAACGGGGAACCCAATGCGCCAAGAAAGCCCTGGCTATGGATTCCGCCGGGGCAACCGATAGGGGAATGGCCTCAGTCCCTCTAGTGAACTGGTCTATGCAGGTCAGAATATAACGTTTGCCATGTGAAGGAGGTAACGGGCCAACGATATCAATGTGGATGCGTTCGAAACGATCACCCGGAAGTAAGAAAGTGCCAAAGGGGGTTTTGTGTGTCTTTGCCCATTTGAACGTTGGCACGAGAGACAATTGCGAGTCCATTTTTCAACGTTTGCATTGACTTCAGGCTACACAAAACGAGCGATAACAAGTTTGCGTGAAGCCTCAATACCTGGATGGGACAACGAATGGAGATTGAGGAAGACAGCCTTACGAAATGATGGAGGCACGAGAGGGCGGGGGGAACCCGTGGAAACGTCACACAAAAGTCTCTTCTCTATCCCAGGAAGTTGAAGCCACTCCAGCTGGAGGGAAGAGTCTTCTGGAAGTGCAGGGCCTTCGTTAGCTTGGCATGTCACCATAGCATCATAGTCGATGTGGGGTGAGGCCGAAATCACATCAATTTCAATGCGGAAGAGTGCGTCTGCTGTAAAGTTGTCAACTCCCGAAATGTGTCGCACGTCTGTTGTGAACTGGGACACATATTCAAGATGTATCGCTTCTCTAGGAGAGTATCACTCATGCCTATAGACCATGGCAAAAGTGACGAGCTTGTGGCCCGTGAAAATAAGGGACTCACGACCTTCTAGAAAGTATCGAAAGTGTCGGACTGCGAGATACATTGCAAGCAACTCCCTGCCGAAAGCACTGTAACGAGTTTCAGCAGGTTGTAACTTACGAGAAAAGAAAGCAAGAGGAGATCACACGTCATTTAGGAGCTGTTGAAGAACACCGCCAGCCGCAAAATTTGAAGCATCCACCTGAATTCTTGTCGGTGCAGAGTCCCGTGGGTGGACAAGGAGTGTTGCTGAAGCAAGAATTTCTTTGGAGGCCTCAAACGCGGACTTTGCTTCGTCAGTACAATCAACTTTCGTACTGCTGCCTTGTTTCTTGGGACGTATCAGGGCGGTAAGTGGGCGGAGAATGTGGCCCCTGATTTCAGAAATCGGTGATAAAAATTTAGCATCCCAAGATACTGACGCAGTTGTTTCTGATTTTGAGGCAGAGGGTAAATGCGAATAGCGTCAACACGCTCTGCCAGAGGACAAATACCCTGAGCGGATACCGTGTGACCAAGAAAAGTAACAGAAGATGCACCGAAAACACACGTTGCCGGGTTGAGACGTATTCCACATTCATCTAACCGGGCAAAAACAGCACGCAGATGTTACTCATGTTCTGCAGGAGAGGTGGAAGCGACGAGGAGGTCATCAAGGTACGGAAAAGGCGAGTTGTCCTCCGCGGAATGGTGATGGAGGAGACTGTGACATTAGAGTACTAATCAGTCGTGATATCTATGAAGCGTTCGAAATGATTGCGCAGCATTTCTCAAACGCGAAAGGCATCTTAGTGTACTCAAATAAGCCGAATGGCGTAATGACGGCTGTCTTCGGGATGTCCTCTTCTGCTACAGGAATCTGATGGCAAGCTCTAATCAAATCAATTTTACTGTATATGGTTTTACCGGCCAGATGAGAAGTGAACGACTGGATGTGTGGGACAGGGTACCTGTCTGGGATTGTAGAATCATTAAGGGCACGGTAGTCTGAGCATGGACGCAATTCATAGATGGTTTTTGGATAAATGTAGAGGCGAAAACCAAGAACTCTTCGAAGGACGGATGATTCCAAGCTCGAACATGTGTTCAAATCCACCTGTGTGCAGCATTCGACATTTTATCTGGTGCAGACGACGAGTTTGTGAAGGTGGGAGGAGCCTGTGTTCATGTCGGGTGACGCACCGAATGTTTGACCGGGCAAAGACAAGAACAGGGACCAAGACAGTCTGAAAAGATCCTCTGTTTAGAATAGTGAGAAAAGGAGAGACATGATAAGAAGAACAAGAAGAAGACGGAGCGCGCAGATATTCCTTGAAGGGCGAAAGGCAAACGAGCTGTAGAGAGAACTGACAGTTTGAGTTCCGATAACTAGGTACGTCTGTTCCTCAATCGCACCATGAAGATTGAAAATGTGATAGAAAATACAGTCCAAGAATTTGGTGGAGAAATCACGCCAAAAACTACCCGGAACTAACGTCGAAGATAGAGATCATGAGTGCAAATCTTCGGCCAAAATGGGAATAGTGTCGTTTGTCGCGTACGGGAATCGTCCAGGGAGGGGAAACTCGCAGAACTTCTGCGAGGCTGCCGCGGTACAGGTTGAAATGAGACACACCAATGTCGATGAGATACACAGTTTAGTGATCCTATTCAAAAGACGCAGGCGTCTGTGGTGAAGAAGTGACGGGTCAGCGAACAGGATGAAGGAGACGAAGTAGAGGAACCAACAAGATTCACCGCCTCTATGAACTGCTGGTTGGCAGGTTTCCCGAGAAAGAACAAGGGGCAGAACACTTCTTCGCTTGTAGACCAAAATGATGGTGATAGAAACAATACCCATTCGGATATTAAATTGGGCCAGGAAAAGGAGAACGACCACGATTAAAAGAACTATGACCAGAATTAGAACGGGGACGAGAGTGAAATGTGTTATTATTTTGGATAGCTGCGGTCAAAGACAAAATAGAGGTCTTAACCTCAGCTAAACCCATTTCAAGCGCAGCAACCCATGCTTCAAGCGTAGCAACCCGTGCTTCAAGCGAAGCAGGGACAGTAGAAGAGAAAATTCCTGAAGAAGGATGAATAGCCCATGCGTGAGAATTAGGAGCAGTGGGAAAGGGAAGAGTGGGGGGGAAAGGATGTAGGAGTGGAAAGGGAAGCAAGAGAATGTGAAGAAAACGCAGCCTGGGTAGTCGGAGTGTATAAAGGGGCATGTTGTGTGTGTGATGCAGCTGTCAGCGGGGGTAAAAGTGAGGAAGAAGAGGAGGGAGTAACTGCTAAAACATTGGAAGGGTTGAGGTGGGGGCGTTTTATCCTATCTGCCTTTGCAGCGAGATCCTGGAGGCTAAGAGTGGTGTCGAAAGAGCTAAAAATGTCATGAATAGAGCTCGGAAATTTTTGCAAGAAAAGGTGCCGCACGATCTCTATCTCCCTTGGGGTAGGTGTACCGCCCAGTAAGGAGAGCATCCGCACCATCAATTCAGAGGGCTTCTGATCCCCTAAGGAGACTCCTTGTAATAGGGTGGTAATCTTTTCCTCTTGAGAAGGAGCTAACCTGCTTATAATAAGCTCCTTTAGTGCCGTGTATGGAGTGGCGGAAGCATTAATAGTAGGGAGTGCATCCCTTATTTTAAACAAACAGCTCTCAGGGAGAGTATTTAATACACGCGCATAGCTTAACTTTTCGTTCTGTATGTTTCAGAGCGTCGCATACGAAATGGTAAACCAAACTTCTGGATTTTCTGGGAAGAATTGTTGGATTTGTATGATTTGCGTCGTTGGAGGTTGCTCAGACATATCGAGTTAAAAAGGAAATAAAAGAAGGAAAAAAAGTGGTAGAACGTGTAGAAAATATGATTTTAAAAAACGCTAAATACAACGTAAAACCTAGGTGCAAGACCATATACCAAAATGAAACTATATTAAAATTAAAATATGCCAATGTAAAATACTAAAAATGTTATTATAATAATAATAATAATAATAATAATAATAATAATAATAATAATAATAATAATAATAATAATAATAATAATAATAATAATAATAATAATAATAATAATAATAATAATAATAATAATAATAATAATCAAACAAAAGGTGAAAAAGACAAAAATAAAAATAAATTTGCCTCCCTGAGTTACTCTTAATACCAGCAAGGGAAAAGGGGTCAGTAGTTATCTTGACAACTTCGAAACAGGCTTGAGACAACTGTAGATGTAAAGTTTGAGAAAGCTAACGAAAAAAAATAAGAAAACACAAAATATGGGCAGGTATGCCTCGTAAAATTTATAAATGGAAAATAATAATAATAATTAAAAAAACATTTTTTGTTATAAAAAAAAATGTTCTATGTTCTCGTAGAGAGTCACCACTGTAGATTTCTGGGGTAAGGTCGTAAGATATATTGCTTTGAACCATTGACAATCTACTATCAGCTTTTGAGTAAGTTTTGGATTGAAGGAGTACACTTCTTAACAAAGATTTATTTCTTATCCACAAAATAACAGAAGGTTGGACCATAAAACAGACCATAACTGAGACCCTTGTTTCCTAACAAAAAGAACCGGACAATTAGGAACAGGGCAATTACAAATAATCACTCTTCCATGTTCATACATATTTTGCAGGAAAAAGATCCTACACAATATGTATTTACATAGAGGAGTGTTGCATGATGCATAATTGTTTATGCTAGTATTAAATACATAATAAAAAATTACATACATATATATATATATATATATTATATATTAAATATATAATATATATATTTATTATATATATAGTATATATATATATATATATAAATATAATATATATTATACTATACATATATATATATATATAATATATATATATATATATTTATTTATCTGAAATACTTTGTGGCTGAAATATAGGGGAGGGGCCATGCCTACCCTGCCCTCCCCCACACTTGTAATGTCGCTCATGTATACCCCCATCCATACATTCAGTTGCCCCAATCCGAGAATCGTAACACGCTTGAAAATAATTCTGAATTGTAAATATTTTTTAAAGAGTTAAGGACTTTAGCGCATAACATAATAACTTTTTATTTTCTCTACATCATAGGAGTTGTACTATGAGATACTGAGAACTGTTGATGAGAAGTAAAGTTTGCAAATAGTCGTCGGAGCAGAGGTAACTGCTTGTTGTGCTTGAGAAGCCGAACGAAGTAGCGGGGTGGGTAAAAATTATTATGTATATTTTATTTGACCAAGTAAACCTGCAAATAAGACTAAAGTTTAGAATTAAAGGGCCTAGGACGGATAATAGTAATTCACTTGCAATTGACAAACTGCGCAACTGCATTTATCGTAATTCGTGTAATGTTGATGATAATTCAAGTGATATTGGGCAATCCTGTTAATGATACTGAATTTAGTAGTGTTGTTACTTGGGATATAACGTACCAAGAGGAAGATGTCCTTGATATTGGAAATTACATAATTAAAACCAATATTAAAGATGAATTTTTAAAGTTTGACTTATTAACGAAACCCGTTCAAACGACCAATTACGCAGAATTTTAAAGATGTTGAAAGAGGGAAAGAGTGAATGGCTAGATTGCACGATTTCTTGGCTAGCGTATTCTAAAATATTGAAAGGATCGGTGTTCTATTTAGACCTTATCTTACGAACTTCTAACATACCAAAAGAGGTATATTTGGCTCATTTATCTTAAAACCATTTGTTGAAAAATTTATAAAGGCATGCATTCACGTGCTAAGGCCCATGTAAATTCAGAATGGCCACATAAAGATGCCTCATTAGCAGCAAAGAATTTCAAACGAATAATATTCAATAAGCGTGTTATATAACTGACAAATGTTGCTGAGCACTTATTTATTCAGAAATATAGGCAAAAATAGGTAACTATAATTCTACCTTAATATTTTGTGGCACCATGAATCGCTATTAGAGGTAGCACTGCAAATAACGGCAATTTTTCCGCTTTGCTTAATTCAGAGAAGAAGCTGGAGATGTTCTTGTGGAACATTTGAAGCTAAGCGGAGCAAAGGTCAAATACCAAACATCATATTATAGATTCAGAAATGCGCATATTTATTGTGAAAAGTTGATAATATAATTCAAATTGTGAATGAAGTAAAACAACTTGTGGATATTTCTCCCTTTTAGGCAGACAAGACAGGGAAAACATGATCGGAATCAGACAGCTACAATTGGTGTCTCTTCATTGAATAAGGATCTCAAGTATAGGATGAAGAATTTCTAGGTTTTACTCCTCCTTGAAAAAACCTGAAGACTGAAGAATAGCAAGAGCTATATTGTCTACTACACATGATATATACAATTTAAATCTGAGTAGGTTTGCTGGACTTGGGTTTGATGGGTCCTCCACCATGGCTGGCAAAGAAAATGGAGTTCAAAAGTTAATATAAGAGATCAGTACTCTAAAGCCAAATTTTTTCATTGTCATTCCCATCGTTTAAATTTAATAATTAGTGACCTAAATGCTGTTCCAAAATTTCGAAAGAAACACTGTTGGAATTGTAAAATAATTTATAAAATTTTTCCGTGAAAGTAGGTCACGCAGAAATTTGGTAGCAAATATACCATTGTTATGCGAAACACGATGTTCTGCCAAGTATAAATCAATTAGGATATTTTTTGAAAATTTTAGCCAAAAAAAATTATCATTAGAAAATTTCTCATTTGATTCAGATGTAACGTAAGCCACACGAGCTGCAGCATGTCAGCTTTTAGCAACAGCAGGAAGTCCACTATTCTCATCTGTTGTAATAATTCAGACGAAATATGTTCATATTTGGAGCTTTAGCAAATTCTTCAAAACTAAGTAATACATTTTGGCATGAGGTTCATTGTCACGTAAAAAAACTTTTAAATATTTAAAACCTCACCTATTGTACAAAACTAGTTTTAGTCATATGCAAACTAATGTTAAGATTTTCATTAGCACATACAACATTCAAACGAATCCCAGCCTTCAGGGACAACAGAAAGTTCGGCTGAGGAGTGCTTTCAGATTTTCACGTATTGTGAAAGATTGACGCGTTACCGTGACTTTTCTACATGCGTGCTACGTGAGTATCAAAATTGTCGACCAGAGAGCAGAGCAATAAAGATCTACTTTCTTTGCCATTTTAACACCCAGTTGGAATGACGATATTAACCAATCAGAATATTAAAAGAAATGTAACTCATTTAACGAATATAGCATTGACACCTAATTGGTGAGAGAGAGATTTGGTTTAATTCTGAAGAAATCCAGATAGGAACAAATAGATGAGAGAGATAGAGTATGACGGAAGAGGCAATGTGCTACAAAATTCATTGATCATTTTTCCCAGCTCAGTTGCTTCACATAGTATCAAGTAGCTTTCTCCAAACTTCTTGCCACACCATTTGTAGAAGTGAAAGGTCGTTTAGTAGTACCTTAACGACGTGTTACTAAAACGTGTCTAGAGTCAACATAATTTCACTGAAAGATTATATTGGGCTGTTGTTTGCTATGCAATTCACGGGTGAATACTCAGTCTTCTGAGCGCAGAAAACATCAATTGCTCATTAATATAGATATACTCGGTGATACACTGTGATGATTTTTCTGGTACAGAAAATAAGAAATAGTAAAGTCGCTTTATGCTTTTCAAGCTAAAAGGAACACTTTAATACTAACTATAGCATGTATTAAAATAACATTTAGTCTTACGTGATATACTCATTTTGACACTATAGATACTTTAACTGTTTGCGATAACATATACTGAAGTATCTTATTTACTAAATATTAGCATTATGATACTGTTGTATTATCATTGTTTTAGTTATTCAATTAACTTCTCGATTCAGCATGCCAGTAGAGACCAATTGGAAGGGACTCATTCGAATCCTCATCATCTTCTCCGCAGGAATCACAGAAGGGACATTCCAAAACTATTTTGATAATATAGCCATAAGATTGGAATAGCTGGGTTTTGAATTTGGTAGTGCGTTTATAGTTATTTGCGCGTACTCCTTTTGTATCTTCATTGAGGAACTCCTGTTATAATTGTTGTCTCTACGGTGAGACATATTTTCACTATGTCAAAGCAACTGCGTCATCTCGCTTGAGACTTGAAAGCCGAGCAGCGGTGTGCCTTCTGAGCCCATGTAGCCTCTGCTACTATTCGCTCGACCGCGCTTTCAATGTCATCTCGCATTGAAATCCACACGGTAATCTACGCTCAAGTATTACCGTGATTGTGCGCTCCTAACGCATTTTTCATTCTCAATATTTTTTGTGCAGCGAGAAGTATAAAAGAGCAGCACCTGTTCTCCATTACCCTACTTATGTGGAGAGGTAGGAGACATGAACAAGGAAGAGAGGAAAGGATGCAGAGACGGAAGAAAGTGTAGTAGGAGTGAGGAAAGTATAATCTATTGTTAGCCTCTCCGCGTAATACGGGAGAAAAAAGTGATATGTATAACACATACAAACACAAACAGACACAGCCACAATCACAACGATTCGAGTGTAAAAATTGCAAATAGTTCATTCACAAAATATTTTGATATCCCACATTTTCTATATATATATATATATATATTACTATTATATATATAAATAATTATATATATATAATATATATATAATAAATAATATATATAAATTCATACATAATTAATAAAATTAGTTAATATTAGATAATAATATTACATTATGATGAAACTATGGACTAAATATTTAATATTTGTTTCATCATATATTATAAGTTAATTATATATCAGTGGGTGCCGTCCTATAGTGTGAGGCGAACGACGCCACACGCAGCCACGATAGCATTGGCAATGGCCCTCCACCATTGTAGTTATTAACTCATCTATTATATGTATATAAATATATATATATTTATACAACATAGGGCTGCTGTTACATATATTTAAATGATCAAATCAGATTAATACTAGATATATATATAATATATAATAAATAATAATATTAATATAATTATAATATATATATAATTATATTATATTATAATATATATATATATAAATTATATATAAATATTAAATTTAATTATAGTGATATACTCTTATTACTGATCGAAGACATCACAAAGCCAAGATCAACTAACCAATATATATTGTTGATATATATATAAATAGTTAGTTAACCGTAATTAGTATAAATATATAATAATGAATAATATAAAAATATATATAAATATATATATATAATAGTATAAGTATATATAAATAATAATAATATATATAATATAAATTAATTAGAACAATACGAGCACCACAACACCAACACACACACACAACACACATATATATATTATAGATATTATATATTATTATATTATATATATATTATATATACTATATTGGTAATGGAGCCCATATACGAACACAACACACCCACACACGCAGTATATAATATAGATAGTATTATATTATATATATATATATAATATATATACTTATATTATAATATTATATATATATATATAGCATACATATTATAATATTATATATAATATATATAATATACATATATTATAATATATGCTATCCAATACTATACCAATACCATACACACAATGATAGAGATATATATTATTATTATATATATAATATATATATATATATATTTATTATATATATATATATATTAATATATATATATATATTATATATAATATATTAATAAATATATATATCTATATAATATTTATACTTAATATATATATGTCTTGATCATTATATCGTCATATATTAGACTTACTATATGATTTATATCATATATTTTTGCTAAGTGGTTAACTTAACATAAAATTCAATTTCTTTTGTAGTATAATAATAATATATATAAATAGACAAAGCAAGTTCAGCTAAAGTGTTACTTTAGTCTTTTAATTATATATTTATAATTTATTATTTAATAAAGTTAAATCTATATAGAGTTTATTATTATAAACTCCTATTACTCTGAAACTATCATACCATCATCGATGTGTTTTATAATTTGTTATATAATATATCATACGATTTATTTACATAAACAATTAATTTCTTTATTATGATTATATAACTTAATAAATTATTTGCATAATTTTCTACTATACCTTACATCAGTAAATCGAGTAAATCTTGATAAATCTAATAACTGTACCACAGCAACCCTCCTTAACCATTGAGTGATCTTACTTTGATACTATATTAAGACTAATGATACTAATTGATCTATATGATATTCAAGACAGTCATTATAGCTATAATATAACTAATACTATATATATTATATACCTTTCGGACTGCATTGTTCTCTTAAACACACTACTTTTGATTTTCACTAAAACAATTCATATTTCATTTTTATATTTTATGTAACTAAAAATATTAGTCATTTTATATAATACCTTAAAGCATTAATAATAATCATGATATAAATATATCTAGTATATATTCATGATATAATACTCGATATATACCAACCACCTGCTTAACCAACATACTAGTAGATCTATTTGATCATATATGTATATTATATGATATCTATTGTATCTATATTAGATCTATGATCTATTGATTAATGATTCATAATATTGTCATAACTATATCAACAGCACACACTTTCTCAGCTTATACATTACTACTTTCACGACTATATCGACATTCTTTAAACATTCTTGTTATTATACTAACAACTTATATCACACACACCACACAACATATTATATCATCTTTGTATGTATATAACTTAGAATAAATTTGCATTATTTTACATACCTTATAAGCAGTAAACAGTAAATATCAGTAATCAAACTACCATTCCAAGCTCACCATCTATCCAACCGTGATCTATTGATCTTATGATCTATCCTATATATTATAAAGATGATATTAAAGTATTTTTGATTTGTTTATTATTGCCCATCGTTTATGAGAATATCACAGAGCAATCATCATCACTACCTCGGATCAATATATACACTAAATTTAACTACTAAAGATAATATTTGTATATTATTTTTTGTTTTGTTATTTATTAAAACATTATTTTTTAGTTTTTACTAAAGAAAATTGATATCTTTTTAGTAAGTGCTTTATAACTTAAAAATTTGCATTTATATAAAACCTAAAGCAGTAATATCTAGATAAATCAATCATAATTATCAAACCACCCACTACTATTTTTCCTACCCATCCATTGATCTATATATACTATCTACTTGAATCTATTGATCGTATGATCTATTTGAGGTCTAAGTTCATATTTACTGATATATATAAATTACTATAAATCATACATATAAACTATCATTATTTATTTATAAGTTTTGCTATTTCTTTTACAATCATGTGTTTTCTTTCGATAAAGGAAATTAATCCCTTTTTATGATGTCGTATAACTTTTAAAAATTTCATTTTGCTATATACCCTTATAGAAGTAAATCAGTAATCAGTAAATTCAACCACCCACTCTATCCTCCTTACCCATCCAATGATCTATTGATCATTGATATATTGTCTATGCTCTAATTTGCATTCTATTGATCTATTTAATCTATTGTATTCAGTCGTATTAGAGCATGTCAAATTAAAATCTTTTATTTATTTTGTTTTGTTTCTTTTAATAACTTTTTGTGTTTACTAAAAAATTTGATTTGAATCAATATATATATATATACACTTAAAAAAAAATTACATTTTTTACATAACTCTCGCAGTTAAATCAGGTAAAGTCAAGTAAATTCATAACTGCCCTACAGCTCACCTCAGCCAGCCACCCGTGATCTATTGATCTATTGATCTATTGAATCTATTGATTCAAGTCTTATTTTTGTATATTATAACACAAAACTTTTATATATTTTTGTTTTGCTTTCTTTAAACATTTTTTTTTACTAAGAAAATTTATTCTAATTTTTATGTATAAAATAACTTAAAAAATTTGCCTTTTTACATAACTGGTAAGCAGTAAGATAATAGTAATCAGTAATCAAGACGTATCCAGGCCACCTCCTACTCTCAACGTGAATCTATTGACTGTCTTATGGATCTATCTGTCATGCTATTAGATTCTAATTGATCTATATCAGCATGTGATTTGTTAATAACATCAAATCACAAAAAACTTTATTATATTCTTCTACTTATCATGCTTACCTTGCTTACCTTGCTTACCTTATTTACTTGCATTAATTACTTTACCATACTTAGCTTACTTTCCTTATTACCTACATTAATTTACTCAATACCTTTATTACAATATCACTTTAAATACCTTAAAGCATTAAATCAGTAAATCCAGTAAATGCTAACTCGTCATCCAGCCACTCATTCTTATCCTATACACGTATTCTATTTGATCTACTTATCTATTGATCTATATAGATCTCTTGATCTATTGATCAAGTCAATTTTATATACTCAACATACACAAACTAATTTATCTATATTTTGTTTGTTTTTTGAAACATTTTGGTTTATATTACTAATAAAATTATATCTATATTTATGTTTTTATACTATAATGTTAAAACATATACTTTACAACCTTTAAAGCAGTAAAACAGTAAACGGTAAATTAAGCCACCCACTCTATCCTCTTTCATTCCTATACAATGATCTAAAATTTATCTTGATGTCTTTATTCTATTTGATCAAACTCATGTATATATTGAAGTGATATGATTAACCTAACAACAAACTGTTCATATTATTTATTGTTTATGTTTCTTAACATTTTGTTTTTACTAAAAAAATATTCTCTTTATGTTTATGACTAAAAAATTTGCATTTATTACAACCTTAATGTAGCCAGTAAATGCAGAAAAGTCAGTAATAACAAACACCCACTCTATCCTCGTACCCATCCAATGATCTATTGATCTAATTTATCTATTTCGATCGATTGATCTCATAAGCTCTATGTTACTCTACCTATTGCATTCAAGTCACTCTTTCGCTCTAATATAAACAAAACTTTTTTCTGTATTTATTCGTTTTTGATCTATTATACATTTTCTGCTTAATTGTACACATATTAGAAAATTCAATGTTGCATTATTTTTGTTATTAACTTAAAATATTATGATTTTACATCCATACAAACGCAGTAAATCATGTTAAATTCAGTTTCAATCACTTTGTCTTCCTAGGCCACCCTACCCATAGACCGTATCTCTGATTCTTGATCTATTGCAATCTTATTTTATCTATATCTATTGTATCTATTGATCTTTGATTCAAAGTCATATTTTAGTTTAGTTATACATAATGCACAAAGCTGATTTATTTTATTATTTTGATTGTCGTTACTAAAAAATTATATCTATTTTATGTGTCATATATAACTTACAATGAAAATTTGCATTTAAGCAGTTTACATCGCCTTAAAAGTCACGCTAAGATACAGATACATCAGCTATAAATCAACACCACAGCACCTCCACCTCTCCCTACCATATGCCAACCCCTGATCTATTGAGATCTAGTTGGATCTATTTCTAATTGACTCTATTTTGATTATGTTTTTTAATGTATTATCTAACGTCTCTCCTGGAACAATATAAATAATATTCTTTGATGCTCATGTAGATGGTCGTTGGTTCACGAAATGATCAACCTGTTTGATATTTGTTAGCATTTTTTGTCAGTGTTATTGTCTGTGTTAGTTAGACATAGCTTTTGGGGTGTACTACGAATTTCGATTGTTGTTGTTGTTGTATTGTGTAGTGGTCTAACTGGATGGTTTTTGTTGATTAAAACATTTTTATATATTCAAAACTTCATTGTAACTGATATTTAAATAAACACACATTTTTACAGGCCACAACAATATACTCACATCTAAAAAATATACATGTAATATCATTACCTTACTTTCTCGATGATCATATGAAACATCCTACACAATTGATCTATCTCGATCACTAGCTGCCATATTGAATCTCTATTTTATCTCATATGCAGATTCTCAATTGTAAACTACTATTGATCTATATCATAATAATTAGAAGTATCATACTACCATGCAGATAAGTCACTCATAAAGCGATGATCCTCATTTCTTAACTATACACTAATCGCATTCAAAATATATATTATTTATTACATATACATAAAACTTTTTTTTTTTGTTAGTATTATTATTATTCATTTTTTTTTTTTTACTAATAATAATTTTTCTTTATTACTGTCATCATAGACTTACTCACATATTATCGCATACTTTCACATCCACTTAAAGCATAGCTGAACATCAGTGAAATACACCTATAAAGTGCCTCCAGGACTCCACCAACTCAGTCCTCTACCTCATACCGCAATCACAATGATGGTAGTCTTATATGGGATCTATAATACTTAGTTTGCCTCTCTCTTATTCAGTGCATACCTTGAAAACACTATTACGTAATTCTGTGTTACGTCTCACAGAAGCAGATTTAATCAATTTCAATAGTAACGACACAACATGTAAATATTGCTATTACCTTATTCTTATCGGTGCAGCCATATGATTTTTCGAGGAAGACTCTCTACTTAATCTTAAATCTATTATGACAAATGACGAAGTGGTTTTACTGAAGATCTTTTACATACCTATTCCCAACATATCTTATAGACACATATGAGAGTAGTTTATCTTTGGTGACAGATGAATTTATTACTTTGTTTTCCCCTTTTAGGGCCTGTATAAACATCCTTTTTTTCTATTATCCCTTTACTTTTTTATAATATATGTTTGACATATTTATTATTTATTATATTTACTTATTTATTCTAATTATTATTATCTCTTATCTGATTATTTAAATTATTTACTTAGATATATTTCTCTCTAAGTGTTAATTAATAATTAGATTTTACGTCTATACCTAATATCAAACTCCCTCTTATTTGCTCATTAATCGCAACAACTAACCAAATTCTAAGAATACCTCACGTCATTGATAATAGACTTAATGCCTAATTCATGTATCATAGTACATAATTGTAGCAAGTTATCAGTGTTCAAGTAAATTTTTAAGTTACTGATGCATTTAGTTGATACTATTTTGCCAGGTGCACATTACATGTATTTAAATGTATGAAAAGTGATCATATAATTATCTGTGTGTGGTGTAACCTTGTGTACGCTGTGATGTGAAACTTTATTTATTTTGTTGCTTTTGTAGTGTCGTGTTGCGTTGGATATAATGCATATATGTTGTTATGGTTCTACTTTAATACAAATATTTTTTTAATATATACAACTTATAAAATATAATTTTTGTGTTTGTCATGATATAAAACATAAACCTAAACCCAATAAAATTGCTCAAATGAATAAATTTATAAAATAATTAATAATAATCAATGTAAAAATAATAATCAAATAAATAGAAATTCCAAATATACTCAACCTATTAATAGATAAGCAGTTTATGATCATTGAAATAATATATAAATTGAGAAACTATGCTAGTGATTTGATAATATAATTTTCAAAAACAAGTCAGATGTTATTGAAGTAAAAGAGGCCAATAAGCCAGGGAACAAGAACACAAAACGAGTTAATAAATTCTACGATCCACTCATTCTTTCTGGTCAGTGTTGGTCACAAATAATCGTTAAATCTGAGGTGGGAACTATGAGGACGAAAACAAGGTAAAAAATGATCGAAAAATCCAGTACACTTTTGACTCAAATTGTGTCAAAAAGATTATTAAGATTAAGGAATCAATTTCCTTCGGGAATCTTAATTGGGTGCCCGTGCATGGCATTAAGCAACCACAGATTCTTGCTGGAAGTAACCTTGAGCGAACAAGCTCTCCACAGGTAATTGTTTTAAGAGTATCTGTTTAACGCGCGCAGTCAAAATAACCTACTCCAAATGTATCTAGCTTGTTCGACCTGGAGGAGCAACAACGTCCAGATCGCAACACGACATAGTGGAGATACAATTATTTGCTGTAGATCTACATATGTTGAGGTATAATAAAGAATATATTAATATATAATAACAATATAATATAATACTAAAATAATTGCATTAACTACTTATGGTTATAATAGATAATTATCGTTATACGGTTGCAAGTTTTTATAAATAATAAAACATAATTCGAAGAAATTAATAACTTAATAATTTTATCTTTAATTATTTATCATAAATTTAAATATATAATTAATAAATAATCAAAATATTATGCAATTAATAATTATTAAAATAATATATAACTATTTTGTGCAGGTTGCTGCTGTTCATATAGTAAAAGAATGAGATTGCTGTATGATGACTCTCTGCTGGGTAAGTTTAGAAACTTCAATTTTAGTTACTCTTGTGGATGAATTGAATGTATGTACAGGTAGGAGCGTATAGGATTGCAAACGAACCTACTACTGGTTTTTCGCCTCTCTTTAAGCTAAGCATATTATATAATTATCTTTTCTTAAGTGCAAATTTATCTACTATTATATTTATATCGTATAGTTTCATTGGCCCTTTATTAAACCAGGGATCAATCTTATTTTAAACTTGAATCGATTCTGGGATATTCATAATTAACATACTGAAACAACTCAACAAACATACCACATACATTTATCGAACAACAACACAACATTCAAACTACATAACACGCACAGCATTTACTAACATATCAACTATTATCAAAGTCTTTATCGTCATACATATATTGGTCATACATACACTACGTGTATCAATTTCACACTAGATTCGCTACATTAGTACTAAAAGAATATATATTTCATTATGTTTATACTTATAGTAATATATCATATGCATTAATATTTGACATACCTACGAAAGCAGAGGTAATCAGAATTAAATCAATACAATCCAGAACCACCTACTCTAGGCATCCTAAAGTTCAGATCATATACGCATCATAATCCAACCTAGTGTACTCTACTAGTGTGGATACTAAGGTTGATCTATTGATCTATGATCTAGGAGTCTGCGTAGAGTGTGTGGTTGCATTAGATCTATTGATTTCTAGTTAATCTATTGATTCAAGTTTTCATCTGTTCTGTTTACTGTCATATAACATCAATACATGGTCTAATATTGTATATTTATTAGTTAATGTTGGGCCTTATCGTATTATATTTTAATATTTTTGTATATATTTACTATAAATAAAAAGAATAAAATTTCTTATCAAACCTGCATTTTAATAGAGTAATCCAATAATCAACATTAAAATAATAATTTGCATTTTTATCTGATACATCTTATAAGCATGTATCAGTAATCAGTTATAACTTCATACTGTATCCAGCCACCCATCCTAACCCAACGATAACTTGCATCATGTATAGACTCAATTAGTGATCTCAATAGATCTTCTTTGATCTATTGATTCAAGTAATGTTTTTTTGTATAACTAACACAAAAACTTAATTGATGGTGGGTCGGTAAAGAATCAGTACGGGGGGAGTTTGAAGAGTACGGAGGGAGAAAAAACCGTGCTGGAATACCAGTTTGCATTAAACTGATTCATACTGACATTTCTGCTGAAGGGTAATGTAAAAATGAAAATACTTTTAAGTTATAAAATAAATAGAATAATTTTTAGTATAAAAACAAAATGTTTAAAGAAACAAAACAAAAAATAAATAAAAGTTTTGTGTTATATTATAGCAAATAATGACTTGAATCAATAGATTAATAGATCAATAGGATCAAATAGATCAATAGAAATCAAGTAGATCAATAAATTCAATAGAGTCAATAGGAGTTCATGATGGGTAGGAGAGATAAGAGTAGGTGCGTTGATTATTGATTACTGAATTTACTGCTTTCAAGTATGTAAAAATGCAAGATTTTTAAGTATAAACATCAAACAGAATAAATTTTTAGTCAAAAAAAAATGTTAAAGAAACAAAAACAAAACATAAATAAAGTTTTGGTTTGTTATACAAAATATGACTTGAATTAATAAATAGACTGGAGACATCAGATCAATAGATCAATAGATCAAATAGATCAATAGTCATAGATCATGGATGGGTAGGAAGGAGGAGTGGGTGGTTTGATTTAACTGATTTACTTGATTTACTGATTAAGGTATGTAAAATGCAATTGTGTTAAGTTAATATCTATGTACAGATATTTTTTTAGTAAAACCAAAATGTTTAATAGATAGAAACAAAACAAAATAAATAAAAGTTTTGTGTTATGTTATATAAATATGAGCTTGAATCAATAGATCATAGATCAATAGATCCACTGTTGGATAGAAGGTCGGCTGATCGGTAGTTTGATTTACTGATTATGTATTTACTGCTTTAAGGTATGTAAAAAATGCAAGATTTTTAAGTTATAACATAAAAGAATAATTTTTTAGTAAAAAACAAAAATGTTTAAAGAAAGCAAAACAAAAATAAAATAAAAGTTTGGTGTTATGTTATACAAACTATTGCTTGAATCAATAGATCAATGATCAATAGATCAATAGATCACGGTTGGATAGGGAAGGTGGCTGGATGTGGTAGTGATTACTGATTTATGATTACTGCTTAAGGTAATGTAAAAATGGCAAATTTTTTACGTTAATAACATTAAAAAGAATAAATTTTTTCAGTAAAAAACAAAAATGTTTAAAAGAAACAAAATAAAAATAATAAAGGTTTTGTGTTGTTATACAAAATATGACTTGAATCAATAGATCAAAGATCAAGAGATCAATAGATCAATAGATCAATAGATCAAATAGATACGGTTGGTAGGAGGGGCTGGCTGGGATACAGTTTCATTACTGATTTAACTGATTTACTGCTTTGAGTATGTAAAAATGCAAATTTTTTATTTTTATCATTTACATAAAAAGAATTTAAATTTTTAGTAAAAAACCAAAGTTGAGAAAGCAAACAAAATAAAGTAAAATTTGTGTATATTATACAAAATATGACTTGAATCAATAGATTCAA
>JABUQX010030073.1:35000-63438 GCA_015478945.1 Trachelipus rathkii
TTTAAGATTCTTAAGCCTACCTTACCTATAATTTTGGTCCGGTAAAGATTGCGCAATTACCATTACCGAAAATGATGGTCGTATAGAAAGAAAGAAAACGATTATTTAGTCTGTGTTCGAAGGCGCGTTACCATCTTGACAAAGATCTTCGGTATGGTGTGAATGCGGATGCGGGTACTTAAATAGGGTTTTTATGGTATTAAATATGTTATTTTTACGTAAATATTTTTATTGGAATACTTATTCAATCGAATGGTATTATATTATAATTATACTATAGAAATCTTTGATTTTAACAAATTGTAGTGTAAAATCTGTTGTCGGTGGAGTTTGTCTATCGACACGATCGGGATGGATCATGTTAGAAGGGCGACAGGGCCAGCAAGTAGGTCATTCATTTCCAATGATTTCAATGCCATTGGAAACCAATGCACCGATAGGCATGAATTAGAGTTGCAAAAAATAAATAAATAAACAAATAAATAAATAAATAATAAAAAAAAATAATTGAATAAAGTAAATTTATTATTTTTTTTGCAAGATTTGTTTTATAATTTTTTCATTATTTTCAATATTTTCTGCTCAATTTATTTACATTTTTAAAGAAGATTTAGAATGGTTGGGTCAGATCTATCTTTTGGTGTATGATTCATCTTGGCCCGGATTAAGGTTGGCCGAACACTGAAATTTCCAGCACCACACCCACGACTCATTGTTTTTTCACTGCACCACACCGTACCGTACCGTATCGCACCGCACCGCACAGCACTCGGTGCATCGGCCAACCCTAATCTGGATGTAAAAAATTTTAATCTAAATGATTTTTTGTCGAAAAACGCAAATGAGGATAACTTTAATTCTAATGAACCAATTTTAAATTTTATTGCAGATTTGGAAGTGATTTGGTGAGTTCTTTCTTATGATGTTTGCTCAATCATATTCCAACCAGAAATAAAGCTTAAAATAAAGATGGCTACTTTTTTTTTTTTTAAAGCATTTAAAAAAATTAAAGACCAGTCTCATCAATAGCCTTATATGAACTTCCTGAGAGCTCTAAAATTAAAGGTGTAGGGAACTGATGAAAGAAGATGCCAGTCCCTCTGACATAGTGACCTAGGCCTTCCTAGGAGACCTTCTGACGTGGTGAAAATTCTTCCTAGGAGAGGAGGAAGCTTAGAAGTTTACACATTATTTTATTTAGTGTAATATTAAAAATTTTAAATGACCACTTATTCTATTTAATTTTAGAACCTTATATTAATTTATCTTCTGTGAAGTGTATGGATTTTTCAAAGAGTAATAAACTGGAGCTCAAATCATTTCAACTGCTGATTTGAACAGTCTATGAGACTTGAAACAGAAGCTGGACATATCCAATGAAGTCTAAATTTCATAAATTTCTCCATCTTTCAGTAAAAGCATAACTCACTTTCCCTTTTCTTTGGTAATATGTTTTGCCGATTCAAATCGGTTACGGAAGGTATTAAATGGAAACACCTTGATTACGGAAGGCCTCAACATCAAATTGCGACGATCAAGTTGATATTTTAAAAAAATTACATTCAAGAATATATATTTATATATATATATATATATATATATAATATATATTAGACATGTATTTTATTTATATATATATATATAATATATATATATATATTATAATTATATTTATATATAATATAGCCCTATATATATATATAAGTATATAAATATATATATATAATATATATATATATATTAATTAATATATATATATAATAATATATATATATATTATATATTATATATAAGTTAAGTAAAGGTTATGAAGCGTGTAATTAGAGAACTACAAGTGCTACACTAAAACAAATGACATTTTTGTAATCAGTGAAGAATTATAGTTCAGAAAATTAATAAAAAAGATGGAAAAGTCTTAAAATAAGATTTTAAAATTTAATAATGTATGAAACAATTGACGATAACAGCGACACACAACTAAGAAATTCACGACAAATACAAGGTGGTTCTACACTGCCCAGAAATTCGCTTTTTATTCATGCTCTCAACTTGCGCATAGAAATCATTGCAGTGATATTAGTTTTAAAAAAAAAATTAACTAAGGAATTACCCCGGGTAAACCACACAAAAGATGGAAGGTGTTGGAAGTCTCTGGCTTACCGTGGATGACGGGGAACTATATCCCCCGTGGGATCGAGCTCTCTCCTAAAAAAAAAAAAAAAATGTAAATAAATTAAAATTCAGTCTTAAAATTGTCCACTGATTACAAAAAATGCCATTTGTTTTAGTGTAGGATTTGTAGTCCTCTAATTACACGCTTGTACTAAAGTAAACTTCATATATATAATTATTTTTTGTTTGTTGTATAATATAATATATATAATATATATATATATATATATATAATATATATATATATATATATATATATATATATATAATATATAATATATATATAATATATATATATATATATAATATATATAAAATCAGCGTGTGGGTGTAGATGTATGATGTATGTGTAAAGTAAACTTGAAAACATGTCTGATGAAATCACACGCTACAGTATAGTCGGTTCCCATAAAAGAAAAAAAAAACCTCGCATATACATTAGGAAGAAAGAGCGAACGTCGCATGCATATGAGACTGAGATGATAATCATTTGAAGAATTAGGCTCTGCTACAACAACCTTTTTCGCCTTCGTGATCTATATTTTTTTTATTCTCTTCATATGTGTGTATACATTAGTTCCTTTAAGCCTTTAAAGCCTAGAGGATGGAAACACCTGAATTATGCTCCCAGAAGATTCTTTTCGAGCATGGGAACAACATTCATTCCCTCAATAGGCGATGTTTTATGAAAAATAATAAAAGCGAAAACCCAAGTCCCTGAGAAAAATGCAAATTGCAACCTAACCAAAGTGTTTTCATTGCACCGTAAATGATTCAGGAATGACAATGAAGTTGCCAAAAAGCGCTATTTCAAATGATATTTTTCTCAAAATGTTTCAGAATTGTAGCAGAGGAAGTTGAAAAAATTTCAAATATTACTACAAATATTGTACATTAAGAAAAAGAACTCGCACGATCTCATTTTTGTTGTTCATTCCTGCTGATCTGATTTAAAATCAATTTATAAATGTTGACTGTGACTGGCAGCTGCGTGGGAATTTTTTCCCAAATGAGAATTATGTCCAAAAATATTAAAGAAAAACTCATGCATAAAATTACGTTCAGACAACTAATTATTAATCATTTCGCCTTTTCAATTCTTAGACAGTTGAATATAATATATATATATATATATAACTTATTATATAATATAATATATATATCTATAATATATATAATATATTATATAATTACATATATATATATACTATATATATCTATATAATATATAAATAATAAGTATATATATATATAATATAATATATATATATATATAATATATATAAAATCTTAGTTTTGCTTCTTCACGTATACCTTCAAGTATATATATTATTATATATATATATATATATATATATATATAATATATATATATATATATATATATAATATATATATAATATATATATATATAGTATAATATATATACTATAGGTCCGTGTTATGTTTAACGACTCCGTCAGTTTTGATTTTTTTTTGTTTTTTTTAAATATTGCTAGTATATGTATACTTAACAAAGCATTTAAGTGCAAACGAACATGCTTCAAAAATCGGAAATATTTTAAATTAATTATCAAAATCACATTTATATTAAAATTTTTTCAAAAATGAAATATTTTGGAATATTAAAATATATTCGAAAAGACGACACTTACTAAAAAAAGGGCTTACATATTTGGAATCAGGCGTATAAAGCTTATTACAAAAATTTATATATTATATATATATAATATATATATAGTATATATATATATTATATATATATATATATATATATATATACTATATATATATATATATACTTATAATATATATATATATATATAATATGATATATATATATTACTAGTATAATTTGCAATGGTCCTAAGTGGGTTTGAATCCTTACCCTTGAGATGGTACTCCTCCTTTTAGCTAATCGTTGGTCAAGAGGTACACTCTTGGAGTACCATCTTAAGGGTAAGGGTTCACCACTTAGGTACCATTTTAAAAATATACAAATAATGTTGTGTTATTGCAAACAAAGTATCTTTGAATTATTTATATATATATATATATATATATATATATATATATATAAATATAATAATATATAATATAATATTATATATATATAATATATATAATATATTATATAATATAATATTATAATATATATATAGATATTAGGGACTTCGAGCCGACGGTGGACAGAGGGGGACGTTTCCCATACCCTAGGGAGAGGCGGAGGAGCCCTCGACACCAAATTACCAAAATGCGGGGCTTCCGGAAGACCCTCCCCGGAGGGTGAAAAATAGTCCTACCCCGTCGTCCACCGAAGGCGAGAAACCCCGACTGCCTGCCCACTTTGCGGTTTAACCCTTGGGTAATTCCTTTAGTTTAAAAAAACACCCAAAAACAAATATTACCGGAAATTAAAAAAATATTAAAAACAAAATATTACTAAAAATTACTTTTTAAAAAATTATTAAAATATTTCGAACTTTGAATCATATCCGTTACCACTTAAATTCATATTAGTATCATATACTAGCAATATATTAAAAAACAAAAAACATGACGGAGTCATAACATAACAGTCCATATATTTTTGAATTCATGTCCGTCAACACTTAAATTCAGTAGTATCATATACTAGCAATATATTGAAAAAAAAAATCGTAAAAAATAACAGTCAATATATATATATATATATATTATATATATATATATATATATATATTATATATATATATATATATATAATATATATATATTATATATATATATATATATTAATGATGGTGTGTGTGTGTGTGTGTTGTGTATATATAGGTGCCTGATTTCAGATGTTTTTTTCTGGATAAATAACTGGTAAAATTCCCTAATATAAACATGAGTTGCCAAGTGATACATTTAGATACATGTGGAATTATATATATAGTATATATATATATATAATATATATATTATATATATATATATAATATATATATATATATATATAATATATATATATTAGTAATATGATATATATATATATATAGGTGAAGTTGCATAATAATTTGAAAACTATAGACTTTTAAATAAACTTTATTTAGGACAAAAGTTTACTATTATATGTAGAACCTAAAAAACCCGTATTAAAACAAACAAATCAAAAAAAATTTCGTATTTTTTTTAAGTAATTGAAGTAAAGACGCTTACTTCGCGTACTCTATCCCTCTTTTGGTACATTTTAGCTGTTGTCAGATTTTCTAATGGGTCACGAGAAAAAAAGCGAATTTTTTTACGTATTGTTGCCTAGGATGTATAAATGTTCCAAAATATTTATTTAAAAAATTAAAAATATAGTGAAGCAAAATTATTTTTAAAATATGTTCCTTTTAAAAAGATTATAAAATAAGAAAAGCCTCCCTCTATACATAGCTTATCATTCAATATTTGAAGATTACCAATGTTGATTACCAATTAATTTCTTAGTGACGTAAGAATATGCTGCTGGTTAAAGGTTATTCAGATAACTAATTAATTTTTTAATTTATTTAATTTATAATAATAAAAATAATAAAAATAATATAATATATTATTATTAATTATATATTATAAATATAACTTAATTATGATTTCTTATTCTCCAATGTCTAAGTAAATTCGACTATTAACTGATAAATTAATTTATTAATTAAACTTCTATTATATATATATCTTATTATTTTTTTTTTTAAATTATATGAGAATAACCTTTTTATGAGAGAGTTAACCACCGCATGTTAGTCATCCTTATCGGAAAACTTAACAGCAGTGAGACAAACAAGAAATACTTGATAACATATATTTAATCAGCGTATGAAATTTGTTATGGTTAATATTCTAAATTAAAAAAAATTTACTTTATTTTTTTTTTATTTGTTTTTATACCAGATTTCAAAACCCGAAATCGTACAAGAAAACCTAATTAACAATTATTAGAGATCAGCGGCGCATGGAAATATGTTATTCTGAAAAAAAGATTATTTATTTTTTTTTTTGTAAACTGATATTAAAGAGATAAGTACCGCATGTAAACGCGCAATAGTATGCTATATGTATATGCGTTCTGCGGTAGATCTCTCAGCCTTTCCATGTGAGGACGATCGTGGATTGAGTACATGCCTCCCCCCCTCTCTGGCCGAACTGGTGACTCCTGGAGACACACACGAACTTATATTAAGTTCTTTCGAGAGTAGTCTCGGAGTGAGGTAATTCCTTCCGTGCCACCTATCCTCACTATTCGGTGACTATGAAATAATAACGTCCCCCCACATCTTAGTATCTCCAACATGATATCGTGACTACGGAGCCCCCATAAAATATTTAATTACGACTGAATTCTCATATAATATTGTTTATAAGTTTTCTAAATTCAAAACCTATATCAATAAAGTTTTAGTGAAATAAATTAAAATAAAAAAAAATAATTCCAAATTTTACCATACAAATATTATCATTAAACAAGTCTGATCATACACATATTATGGTCGTTCTCAGAATATACTCATAAGAAGTACCGTGCACATCGTAATACTTTCTCGAGAGTATGCATAGCGACTAAGATAGGACAAGGAAAACGAGTAGATTAGAGCATATATGGAATCAGCGATAGCTGAAGTCTGTCATGGGTGAGACGTTCAAATGTTAGTTATTTTTTGTGCCATTTTATATATCTCCAATCAACTTAATAATTATTGTTATTAAGACATTAATATATGTAATATACTAAATATTATATTATTATTATTATGCATTATTATTATTATTATATATTATTATTATTATATTATTATATGTTATAATATTTGTAATAAATTCATATATTTGAAAAATATTTTCTTTTCTAAAATCCCTAGCAATTAATTTTAAATCAAATTAGAACGCAAAAGCAAATTAATAGCCTCACACTATCTTAGCTTAAACTCAAACAAAATTTGTACTGCAAAGTGACCAGGAAATTCTAAAAAAATACAAAATTACATTGCCTGCTGATCAGGAATGCCAAAAAAATTAACTATTTTAAAAAACTATAGACTTTTGAAAGAAGTTTTAATTTTCAGTTTAGTCGCATTAAAATTAAAAGGAAAACATTTTTTTTTTTTTTTTTTTTTTTTTTTTTTTTTTTTTTTTTTTCTTTTTGTTTTTTAGTTTCGTAAAATTTTGGTTAAAATTTAAAAATTATTTGTATTTAATTATAGGAGGAATATGATACTGATACTTTTTTTTTTTTTTTTTCTTTTTTTTTTTTTTTTTTTTTTTTTTTTTTTTTTTACAACATGCTTTTCACGTTTCTACTTATTATATAGGAAACTTTTGTTCGAATAAAGTTTTGCAATAAAACCTATACTTTTCCTTCCTTTGTTGGTACCTAGCCATTATATATATATATATATAATTATATATATAAATATATATATATATATATAATTATATATATATATATATATATACTATATATATATATATGGCAAATTTGTTTAGAAACTGTACTGTTTAGTAACGAGTTAAAAGTTTGGCTGGTTTTTAATTTCGCGTCTCTCGCTCTCTCGCTATATATATTTATATGCAATCGACGATATTTTTATCATCTAAATTAAGTAGATAGGCAATGCCCAGCCTACGACTATCCAGATCATAGTGACTGAAATGAATAAATGTGAAGCAACATATCTTCATTACTAGAGTCTTTTTTATATATTTAGATTGTATTTCAATATTATTTGATTTTTTATATTTCAAAACCATATAAATCTAAATGTACATTGAATTATAATATATTATAAATATATATATATATATATATATATATATATATATCACATATATATATATAATATATATATATATATATATATATATATATATATATATATATATATATATATATATATATATATATATATATATATATATATATATAATATATATATATATATATATATATATATATATATAATATATATATATATATATATATTATATATATCAGTGTCTAAAAGCTACATCATTTAATCTAGAGAACGCAGCACCTATTAGTAACACCAAATTCCCGTTTTTTTTTTCATTATTCGTCCGGAAATATTTTTAAAAATTTTATTTTTAAGCCCCATTTAGGGGGCTCGAGCCGACGAGAGACAGAGGGGGGGACGCAGTCCCCCCCAGTCATTCCACAGATGACGAGAGACCCCGACTCCCTCCATCTTTGCGGTTTACCTATGAATTCCTTTAGTTAAAATAAATACCAAAGTTGTAAAAAGGAAGTAAAATTATTCTTTTTTTTAACTAAAAGGAATACCATAGGTTAAACCGCAAAGATGGGAGGCGGGGTCTCTCGGCCTCCCGGTCGACGACGGGGGGGACTTCGTCCCCCAATCTCTGTCCCCCGCGGCTCGAGCCCCTTAAATGGGGAAAATAAATTTTTTTTTTAATATTTCCGACGAATAATTGCAAAAAAAAAAAAAAAAAAAAAAACAAAAAAAAAAAAAAAAACCCTCACTAAATTATTCCACACCACCTCATTCGCAATAACGTTAAAGGTTGAACCAAAAAACCAAACCTGGAAAATTGGAACTTTTTGTTCCAAAAAAAAAAAAAAAAAAAAAAAAAAAAAAAAATATTATAGTTATTTCTTTTATAGTAAATTAAAATTTAAATAGCACGAGCGGCACGGATTAAAATAAGTAAAGTTCTATTATTATTATTATTATTATTATTATTATTTTATATTATTATTATTATTATTATTATTATTATTATTATTATTATTATTATTATTATTATTATTATTAATTATTCATTATTATTTAAATTATTATTATTATCATTATTATTAATTATCATTATTATTTTATTATTGGTAATTGTTGTGCCGAACATTTTTTGACATTATTGAGCAAAATAATGCACGAATATTTATGCCTTTTTTACAAAAAAATTCGAACTTCAAAATTGCACATTATTTCATACGTTTTACGAACTTCGCAAAATTAAAACTCTTCTACCTCGTTAGGCACAGTACAGTTTCTACCAAATTGCCTATATATATATATAGATATATATATATATATATTTATATATATAAATATATATATATTATATATATATATATAATATATATATATATATATGATATATAAGTATATATTATATATAATTATATATATGTTGTTGTTGTGTGTGTGGATGTGGTATATAGTGCTGATTCAGATAGTTTTTCCGGATAAAAATACTGTAAAATTCCCTAATATAAACATAAGAGTTGAAAAGTGATAATTTAGATACATGTGAATTTTTGGTTTTAGTTGCGAATTTTGCATATTACCTTTGCCAAAAAGTTTCATTGATATTTAAAAATGCAAACAATACCCAGATTGTGACAATCCCAAGAGTAATCGCATTCAACTAGGATCGGGGTTTACGGTTTGTAGGTGGGGGCAGTCATGGGCCGGGAGGTCTCCGCTTCTCTCTTCTCCCTCTCCCCGAAACTAATCCCCACGCCGTAATCCCCCCCCACTCCTAGTTCCCTATTTTTATTGTGAGGGTTTTAAGAAAGCTGCATACGCCTGATGGGTTATTTTATTTTTATTTATTTTATTACGCTCGTTAGGAAATAAGTTTTTCTTAATTTTAAGTGGTGAAACATTGTTTTTAAAATGATAAATATAAACTAACAGGTCTCCAAATTTCATATCTAAAACATTTGTCTATGAAAGTAATTATCAATTATAGCGACGATGCAATTACATTTTTATGAAACTTATATGAAATGTTTTGAAATGATCCACATGAAAAAACGTAACAAGCTCAAAAAATGACCTAAAGAATTAGGTTTCTAAATTCAATATTAATCTTATTTTACGCAAAGTTTCTTTTTACAAAATTTTTTAAGCTTATGTAGGCATGACTAAAGCTGGTATTTTATTATATATCCATCACTCACAGGTCGGGAGTACAGTGTGGCGGATAGCCCAAGGTAGACAAAATTCTTGTGAAATGCATTCATTTACTACTAAAAAAATGAACATAAATGTTATTTACTAACGATCTAGCAAAAAAATAAAAAAATAAAAATAAATAATAATAATAATTATAAAAAGATACAAAATTACCATCCTATAAACATACGGTCCAAGCAAGAGCCTGAATCCAGTAGTCGCTTCAAAAAAAAAAAAAAAAAAAAAAAAAAAAATAATATTTATATATATATATATATATATATATATATATATATATATATATAATATATATAAATATTTGACCACGATATACATTATATATATATATATATAATTATATATATATAATTATATATATATTATAGGCCCTTTATGTTTTAAGACTCCGTCGAGTTTTGAATTTTTTTTTAGTTTTTTTTAACATATTGGCTAGTATATGATACTAATAATGAATTTCAGTTGGTGATGGACATATTCAAATAGAGAAATATTTTAAAGAATTATTTAAAAAATCACATTATATCAATAAAAATTTTAAACAAAATAGAAATTCTCGAAAAGTACGACACTTACAAAAAACCAATTCATATTTGAAATCAGCGTATATAAAAGGCATATTATAAAAATGTAAAAAACAAAAAAAAATTAAAAAAAAATTATTTTTTCATAAATGAAATATCTCAAAAAGTACGACACTTACAGAAAATTCCAAATACATATTGGAAATCACGTGTAAATTTTATTACAAAAATGTAAAAAAATAAAAAAAATAAAAAAATAAAAAAATTAAAAAATAAAAAAAATTAGGGGGCCGAGCCCGACGGGGACAGAAGGGACGTTTCCATACCCCGATAGTGAGGGGCGGAGGAACCCCCGCGACACCCAAATACCAAGAGCGGGGGTTCCGGAGACCCTCCCCGGAGGGGGGGAAATAGTCCTACCGGGTTCGTTCCCCCGAAGCGAGAACCCGGACTCCTGCCATCTTTGTTGTTTACCCGTTGGGTATCCTTTAGTTAAAAAAAAAAAAAAAATTTTAAACTGACTGAGTTGTAAAACGTAAAAGGGTCCTATATATTTTTGAATATGTCCGTCACCTAATTGATTATTAGGATCATATACTAGAAATATAGTATATAAAAAAAAAAAAAAAAAAAAATCAAAATGACGGAGTCTTAAAACATACAATATATATATCATATAATATAATAATTAATATTATTATAATATATATATATATATATATATATAATATATATATATATATTATATATATATATTTATATATATAGGTCAGCCTCTACTATATATATATTTGAGTTTTTTTTTTTTTTTTTTTTTTTTTAAATATATTGCTACTATATTATAACAACAATGAATTTTGGTGGTAACGGACATGATTCAAAAGTTCGAAATATTTTAAATAATTTTAAAAATCACATTTAGTTAATATGTTTAAAAAATGAGAATATCTCGAAACAAAGTACAACCACTTAACAGAAAAAACCAATTGCATATATGGAATCAGCGTAAGAAGCTTATTAAAAAAAAATATTAGGGGCTCGAGTAGGGGGGGCGGGGGCAGAGGGGGGGGACGTTTTCCATACCCCGTAGGGGAGGGCGGAGAACCCCCGCACACCTAAATGAGCAAAGAGCGGGCGTCCGGAGACCCTCCCAGGAGGGGAAATAGTCCTACCCTGTCGTTCCCCCGAAGGCCGAAGAGACCCCGACTCCTGCCATTTTTCGGTTTACCCTTGGTATTCCTTTAGTTAAAAAAAAAAAAAAATCAAACTGACGGAAGTCGTAAAACGTAAAAGTTCCATATATATTTTTGAATCATGCCTTACCACTTAAATTGATTGTTAGGATCCATATACTAGAAATATTTAAAAAAAAAAAAATTCAAAACTGACGGAAGCGTAAAACAGAAAGGTTAATATATTATATATAATTATATATAATATATATAATATATATATATTATATAGTATATATATAAATATATATATATAATATAATTATATATAATATATATATATATATATATATATATAATAATATATATAATATATATATATATGTTATATAAAAGAACATACTCAATGGGAAATAAAGAAATACTGCCTTCGCTGGATTGAAACCACGCATGTTGCGAATGAGGACAATATACCCGATGCTAAACAACTGAGCTACATCTTATCAAATTGCGATTAATATGCAATAAATTTAACATATATATTATATATATATATAATAATATTATAATATATATATATATATATATATATATATATAATAATAATATATATATATATATATATTTTTTTTTTTTTTTTTTTTTTCAAATAAAGTTCACACTCACGGGCATGAGCCCGATTCAAGGAGGGAACTTCTAGTAATTCTACTAGGTCCGAACTAGATTCGAAACCCCGCGCCGTTAATATTATATATGAATATATATATATAGTATTAGATATATATAATGATATATATATATATATATATATATAAAAGTCGTTATGATTTAAAACTAACAAACACCCTAGAGTAGACCGCAAAGATATCAGTAGTTGGGTCTCTCGGCCTCTAGGTGCGACGGAGACTTCGTCCCCCTCCTGCCCCCATCGGCTCGACCCCCTAAAAAATTGAAGTTCAAGAAAACATATATTTCCATAGGCTCGACCGGGGGACAGAGGCGGACTAAGTCCCCTGTTGCACACCTCGAGGGCCGAGAGACCCGACTCCTGTAACTATGCGGTTCTACTCTAAAGGGTGTTCGCTAACTTTTAAATCACAAAAACGATTATAATATAAATAATATTATATATATATATATAAATAATATATATATATATATATATATATATATAGTTATAATGCAAAAAGTCCATTTCTGTTCAGACTCAGTTTTGTAGATTGGTGACTCGAAGGGACGGTCGTTATATGAATAGCACGTGAGACGATTACCGAGTCACTGCGCTTTATATATAATATATTATAGTATATATATAATATATATATATTATATTTATATATATATATATATATTATATAATATATATATATAATATATATATATATATTTTATAATTATATATTATTTTAATCAACAAGGTAAAATAAAATAAAAGCGTGTAACTTAATCTATGAAATAAACCAACTTATTCCTAACCTGGACTTAGAGGCCGTGTAAGTTATTTAGTCGACTTACACGGCCTCTATGTCAGGTTATATAAAGTTATGTAATTTATGATATTGACTTCAATGCTTTTGTATTATTTTAATCTTGAAATTTTAGGTTTACTTTTGTTGGCCTAAGTTTAGTTTATTCTGTTATATTGACTTATACGGCGTTTGTATTATTTTAATCTACACTTTAAATTTATTAAACTTATTAAACAAAATTAATTAAAAATAAAAATAAAATAAAACACACTCTATAAAAGCAATATATTGCTTTCGTCACTTGCAAATATGATCGTACTGAGATGTGTGAGCGACCTTCACTCAACTCATCATATACCGACTTTCAGGGCGACCTCGATGACTCGATCATGAGCATTTCTCCAAAATTGATCCTGACAGAAAACTGGACTTTGCCATATATATATATATATATAAATATATATATATATTATATATTATACTATATATATATATATATATATTAATATATATAATATAATATTTTATTATATATATTTTTTTTTTTTTTTTTTCCCCAAAGGACTGGGCGTAATGGTGACATGCATCGGAAATGAGAAGTAGTAGAAGAATATGACAACATTCGAATAAGAAACCCACAGCGCTACCGGAGCCCCCCTCTATACCTTTAGTGAGAACAAGTCGCAGACAGAAAATCCACCCTAGAGCTTCACTGAACCGAGACGGATCCTCACTATGCATATCGTCAAGTGTAGGGTTCATCCCCTGGCCCAGGTGGCTACAACCATTGCCCCCTCACAAAACCACCCCATTCACTCCTATTGTGCACCTTATTCTCGCCTCTGCCAAACTACACTATTTCTCTCCTTCAGGACATTCGTTTACTTGAATCAATCCCAACTTTTCTTACGGTCTCCCAGCGTCATTCCCAACACACTCACCACTATTACGCCCGGCTGTCATTCATCCTTTCCACCATGACCAAACCATCTCAAATATTCATTTATTCTTCATTTAAACCTTTCTTCCACACCACATAAAAACTCTCAATACGTTCATCCTCTTTTATCAATTCTTTTCACAACCTTAACACGCCCCTAAGATTGTCCAAATGAACACATTGAACTTGAGATCTATACCTCTTATTCCAGACCATTAGCCTCACTACTATACATTAACACGAGTAACAGCATACCCTCATGTAAGAACCTAGTGCACTCAAGACTTAGCCCCTTTTCATCCACCAACGATTTAATTGCACCAGCCACCTTCCTGTCGTTCACAACTCTTCCTACTACACTCTGCATCATTCGTCCCTTTTCATCCAACATATATCCAAATATTTAAACTCAGACACTTGTCCTAGCGCGCACCATCTAACATAACTTCACACCGAGACTGTCCTCACTCACAACCATAACTTTACTCTTATCTACGTTACTTCAACCCCTCCTTTTACACACCCTGCCAAATCTCTCTACCAATTCCTTCACTCTTTTAGATTCACGACACAAAAGTCAAATCATCCGGCAAAATAGCGTAGGCACCCTACCACTCCCTCCATTTTCATCATTCTAACACCATTTCCTGCCACCCCAATCCTAATTCTTTCAAACCCCATCCATATACAAATTAAATAACCAATGAGGACATAACACATCCCGCCTCACTCCGCTATTAATATTTAAAACCAAATCACTTTGGGACACCATTATCTTACACACGCCTTACTATCGTCATACATACTTTTGATTCCATTCAGAACCTACCACCCAAGGGCTGCGGAAGCCGGCCAAATTTTTTCCGCTCCGGGCTCCAGCATTTAAAAATTACCCGGCTCCGAACTGAAACCGGCTTCCAGCAGTTTTTAAAAATATCCGGGCTCCGACTCGCTACGCTCCAGCATTTTAAAATTACCGGCTCGAACTCCGGCTCGGCTCCGGCTTCCGGCATTTTTAAAATTTTTCGCTCCGACTCGCTCCGGCTTCCGGGTCCGGCTCCGACCCCTAGATATAATTCTTTCTCCATTTTACAGTCATTAAATCATTAATTCTGATACAAAATTTTGAGGGTATGATGAAATATAATGTTGTTAATAACATCTTTATTAGCTTAGAATTTAAAACTTAGAAAATATTATAAAAATAAGAATTTAGAAATCATTCACTTTCTTCCTAAATTTATATAATTCCTCTTTGAAAGGATTAACTGCCTTGTACAGTAGTAATATAATTTTTATTATTTTTTTCTAAAATTAATAAAATCATATTTTAGATCATCTTAAAGTTTAAATAATTCTCGTTAGAACTATGAGCGAACGATATATACAATTTTATTTCAAAACAGATTTTATATATGAATATTATATATATATAATTTATAATATTTAATATTATATATAATATATATATATATATATATATATAAATATATTATATAATAATATTATATATATATACTAATTTTATAATAATATATTTTATATATAATATATATATATATATATATATATATATATATATATAATTCACTTTCTTCCTAACTTTTAAAATAATTTCTCTTTGAACAGCCCGACCATATGTAATATAAATTTATTCAAAACAATTGTTCTTAAAAAATAAAACCATGAATAAAATCTCCCTTTAGCGATGTCCTTAGATCCGATTTTATTATTTTTAAAGCAGAAAATAAGCTCTCAACATTCACTTGAATAGGAGGCAAAGCTGTAATTGTGCAAGCGGCATCTTTCAAAATTTTAGGATAGCAATTGATTGCCTCTTTAACTGATAACTTTGATTTCCGGTCGATTTTCATTATTCCATCTAATGACTTATGGAATTCTACCTTTTATTTATTCCCCTATAATTCCTACAGTTAGCCTTATCTCCCTTACCCTTATATAAGGGTACTATTACTTATGGAATTCTACCTTTTATTTTTCTAGAAGAAATTTAGGTTGAATGTCTTTTACTAGTAGATTGTCTTTTTAGTTTTTTCCAATCGCTTTTCTGCATGCTCCAATTTTTCCCATTATCTGGCAAATTTGACTTCTTCATCTTTATCAGACAAAATTCTACAAGCGAGGATTCCTGAAACTGCTGAACTATCTGACTCCGGCCCAGATTGCTGTTCGATAGCGTTATTCATTTTAAGTCCTAGTTCACAAAGAACACTCCTAGCTTTAAATATCAGATCTTCAGTTCCGGGAAAGATTCTAAACAAAGATTGTCGACAAAAATATTTTATTTTCAGTTAACATTCTTTCCCTTCTTTTCATGGAATTTATTTGTGATTTGCTAAAATCCGTTCTCTATAAAAATTTGTCTGCAGTCAGTCTTCTTGAATATATTTTGTTTTAAAGTATGGGTGTTTTAATAATTCTTCGAGCGTTTCGATTTGTTCCCACTGACAGTCGGAGAGAGAAAGTTCAAAAGTACCGGCAGCCATCATTACTACTAAATCTTTGTAGTTGCAGAAGCCTTTAGAGCATAAGACATGTACTTCCCCATCTTTTCTCTTGACGCTAAGATTGCCACTTTTGCAACTTGATTCTTAGAACTTCCATTAATTTTGAGGTACGTGCTGCTTTTTGCTATTTGCTCTCGCCTCTGCTATAAAGATTTGCCTCATGAGTATTGTGAGTACCATCACCGCCTCTCTAACTGCAAAGTATGAACTCCACACAATCTCATGTGTGCAATGTTAAAGTTATCCGAACATAGTCTTTTCATAGTTTTATCAAGTTCATTCTGAAAAACACAATTACTTCTTCGTTTTGACATTAATAAAATCAGTATCACATTTACCAGTTTCGCTTCCCATTCCTCACCCTCATTTCCTTATTTAATTTTCAATCGACTGATCATGTTTGATGCGTTATCCGTAACTAAGCTATTTACTTGCCTCTTGTTATTGAATTCTTTTAAGATGTAAGTAACAAATTCTTGAATATATCGCTGAAATTTGAGTATTTTTTCTGTATACTGCTAACGTTTGTAGGAATATTGTTTTATCTTCTCCACATATTATTATATATTAGTGACTAATTTATATAATATCTGTCTCTATGTTTTTATTATTTTTATCTATTTTTAAATCTATCAATAGTTTTATTGTTTTCTCCGCTGTTATGCTATATTATAGCATTTTGTTATTTTTCTTCTATGATACTATTATCTATATATTCCTTTTTGTTTTGTGTTTTTGGTGGTTGGAGGGGGGTTGTGGGTTTATCGTGTTTCATTTTTCCAGTTTCTGACATTCCTCAAGTCATCCTAGAACTTATACTTTTCTCCTTAGTCATTGCAATATTATAACTAGATGTGGGTCACCTATCTTTTTTAACATTTATTGACCATAAAGATCTATGATTCATTTTGAATTTGTCACTTAACATAGACAGAAAAAGTTTATGGCAACTGAAAAAAGTTTCCACTTTAGTCTGTGTTTTTGAAATTAACGGTTTATCCTGATTACCTTTAGCTTCACCTTCTTTTTAACAATTGCAGCCAATCCTGGATGATAGCGTTTTAAATATCTCATTAATTTAAAGGATTCAATAGATGTATTGGATGTATTGTGACTGGTAGTTAGGTAGACTCTTGTGCATGATCGAACTGATTGTTTCCCTCAACTGTGTAACTATTTCATATTGACACATGAAAGTATTTTTATCATCAGAGGGAGTAATATATTCAAATACATGAGGTGTTTTCGATTTTGGTTTAGTTGACACAATATTTTCTAACGATATTAAACTTAAATAATTAAAGTTATCTATAGAAGTACCGAACCTTTTTTATTATTGAATAATAAATAGCATAATCAATTTCTTGGAAAAAAAGAGTATATATATAAATATATGTATATAATATATTATATATATATATATATATATATATATATATAAATATATATATATATATATATATATATATTATAATATATATATATATATTATATATAATATATATATATATATAATGAAATATTATTTATATAAAATAAGGTGATCTCCCAATTATGAATATATATATATATATATATATTATATTATATATATATATATATATATTATATATAATAGATATATATAATAAATATATATATTATATATTTAAATATATATATATATTAATATATAATATATATATAATATAATTATATAAAATATATATATATAACACCGTAGTATAAAATTAAAAAATTACTTAATTTTGTATTTGACGGAGCCGGAGCAGCCTCTTTTTTTGCGGTCTCCCTGCTCCGACTCTGGCTCCGGCTCCAGGTCCCCCTAAAATTTCGCCTCCGACTCAGCTCCGCCTCCAATCCCCCAAAATTCGCCTCCGCTCCGCTCCGGCTCCATCCCTAAAAAAAGTTTCGCCTCCGGCTCCGGCTCTGGCTCCAACCAAAACCTTGCGGCTCCGCGGCTCCGGCTCCGGCTCCGGCTCCGGCTCCGCAGCCCTGCTACCACCAACACCAATATTACTAACACCTGCCCATAGAGCGTCCCTATTAATCCTATCATTCCTGTTTGCAAATCCATAAACCTAAAAACCTATATTTTATTCTCTTCCTCCCCCCCGCCCCCCTCATTTTCTCAGTTCATTGTTTCTTATTCTTCAAAAATGTTAAAGATTTGATCCACATATTCCTCTACCACTCCTAAACGCACCTTGTTCTTCACCAATCAGTCCTTCAGTCCCTTCGACGCACTCTTTCGACTAAAATACCAGCATATACTTCATACAGCACTCAATAAACTTATTCCCCTATAATTCCTACAGTAGCCGTTATCTCCCTTACCCTTATATAAAGTATACTATTACTGCTCTCCTCCAATCCTCGGAACTATACCCTCCATAAATATTTATCATTACACAACGTTCCCAAATCCAATCAATTTACCATCTCCATTCCGTTCTTGGTCATTTCACCAGTAATTTCATTTATACCTGCAGATTTACCATTCTTCAACTTTCTCACTCTACCCATTACCTCTTCCTTTGCTAATGACCTCATCCCCCAAAAATACCTATTTCCTTTTACACCATTCAAACCCACCACCACATTTCACTTATTCCACCACTTCAATTATTGTATATTATACAGATTCTCGAAGTGTTTCTTTCCACACTCCCCTCCATCCATTTCATCATTACAAAAAGCACCATCCCTATTCATAATTCTAAGCAGTTCCCCTTATTCTCATCTTAACCTTTCGCGCTTCCTTCAGAAGAACTTCCTATTCCCTTGTAATTCCCCATTCATCCTCCTCCAAACTGTTCATTTACCTCTTCTTTCTACTACTTATGCACCTTTTAGTATTTCTTTTTTTCTCCTTATATAATTCCAAAAATCTTTCTTTTGAAACTTCATCATTGGCTTGTAGTACATTCAACCACGCTTCTTTTATACTTTTAACCACTTGCATCCCTCTTCATTCCACCACTCACAGTTAACATTCTTACTTCCTACTTTAGCACATCCACATACTTCCTTTGCACTGCTAACAACTGCTTCCTTCATTTGCTCCCAGATTTGTTCAGTTTCAACTTGTTCACATTCAACTGATTTACTTGCAAGTGCTCTTAAATACTTATCCTTATTACCTTGTTCACTTAACTTCTCACTCTTAATTCTACCCACTTCTTTCCTTATCACCTTCCTCTCCATCCAAGCTCCCACTAACTTAATTTTACATAGAACAACATAATGATCCGATAATCCCATTCCTAATTCCTTCACTGATTTAGCATCCAACACGTACTTCAACATCTCCTTTTTCATCAACACAAATTCAATCATACTTTTCACTTCGATATCATTTCTACCTACACCAACTCTAGTATACTTATGGATACTCTTGTTTTTAAAGAAAGTATTACTTACACACATACCTCTCTCCTCACAGAAATAAATCACCTTCCTACCATTCTCATTTTCTCCCGACCCCCCTAAACCACCTGTTATACCATCTCTTTTCTGATCACCTATCCAACCATTTAGGTCCCCCAACACAATCAATCTGAAGCCCCTACTCATCCCATCCAAAACATCATTCAGATTTTCCCAGAAAATCATGCTCTCTTTAACATTTCCCTCAGATGGACCATGCGTCACAGCCACACGTACCTTAACCTTTTAAAACTTAATTAACATTAGAATCTAGTACTTACACAACAGTATCTACCATAGCTCTTGTTGCCAAAAGTCACTCATCAAATGCAACTCTTCTCTCCCCCTCTCATTCCTTTCCACACCAGCATACACACATTAAAAATCACACCACTCATTTTCAACTGTTTCCTTTCATCTTTGTTCAGTCACACCAGCCAATCAAATTTGCCCTTTAAAATACATCCACCTCTCTCCTCTTCTCCTCAACCTTTATTCCTCTGACATTCAATGTACCCATACGATTCATACAATTACGCCGGAAATTAGAAGGCCGTTTACGGCGATCACGACCATCTCCGAGGCCTGCATCAGCATTCCTAGCAAGAGATAGGTAGTAGTGGATAGTCAACCCAATTACCACCGTAACTTAGTCGCCTTCTACGACAACCAGGATATAAGATGCGGGACAATCTTTCTCCCCACACATAGGGATATAAGTAGTAGGAATGTCTGTAAGATGTTGTCTAGAAGAGGGGTGAGGACGTTAAGTATGTGAGTAGTAGGAGGCCCTTTTTGCACACATTTTGCCCACAGTGATTTTACCTTCCCTTGACCTTTCCTGAGGGTATTTTTACCTGCCCTTGACCTTTTTGACCTTACCTTTTTGGGCTGACTTTTTTTGAGCCCAATTTTTTTACCTGCCTTGACCTTTTTGGGCCTGACCTTTTTGGGCCTTGACCGACAACCCTTGATCCCATGGGTCATTTTTGCCCACGCCACTTTTTGAGAACCCTTAATTTTTGAAACCCTAATTTTTGACGAACCCTAATTTTTTGAGAACCCTAATTTTGAGAACCCTAATTTTCGGCACCCTAATTTTTGCCAACCCTTCGAAGAAGGGTTGCGCAAACGGTGCGTCAGCAACCGTGTACGATTACCCCCCTATTTTAACGCCCCCAATTTTTCGACCGTGGGGCATTTTGCCACGCAATTTTGATCTTCCTTAGGCTTAGCCCTTTTTGATGTTGTTACCTTGTTTGACCATGAATGTTTTCGCGTTCACACTTATACACATGCGGCCGCACACACACACACACACACCACACACACACAACACAACACACACACACACACACACACACACACACACACACACTTACACTTATAAACACCCACATTCACTATGACACTTATACATACATTCACTATGACATTTACACTCACCATAGATGACTTTGCACTACATTTACACTTATACACGCAAAAACACACGACCAACCCTTTGATCTTCCGTGGGTCAATTGACCCACGGTAATTTTTAATCTTCATTTAGGGACTTAGCCCTTTTTGATGTCTTTACCTTGTTGACCATGATATTTCGCCCTTGACCTTTTGTATTCACGGTACATTTTTGAGGCCTCAGCATTATGATGCCCCAACTTGATGCCTCAACTTTATGGTTTCCAATCACCGTAAAGAGTATCTAGGGATGTTCTATGAGTATTCTATGCAGTATTAAATGAGTGCCAGGTGATGCCAAGTGCACTGCCAATGAAGCCAATGATGCCAATGAGTGCCAATGGAGTGCCAAGTGAGTGCCACATATTGCCAAGTGGTGCCACTTAGTGCCAACTGAGTGCCACTTTTCAAGCCTTTTCTAGCCTCCCCTGAGCCCCGAATGCCCCTAATATGGGTGTCTACCCCTGTAATAAGGTATGAGGATTCGAATGGTGTATATTACAAGCTGCTAGAATGCTTCTACTGACGAGTTAAGTATTTTTATAACACTTATAAGCACTTACACTCTCCATAGACACTTTCATTAAACCACACACACCACACACCACACACCACACACACACACCACACACACCACCACACACCAGCAATATTTCGCGTTCCTGCGCCGCCGCGTGCGCCGCGCGGCAATATTCCCGCACAACGAAAAATCATGATATTCAATGTAACTAAATCAAAGAATTTCTTTCAAATTATACTATGAGTCATTCATTTTACTACAATGTACGAAAATTTTATTAAAAACAATATATCATTTTTTTAAAAACTTTTTAAAAACCTTAAAAAAAAAAAGAGGTTTTTAACAGGCGGGTAGCTAAAAAAAAAAAACCCAAATAAAAAAAAAAAACTAACACCTAGGGGTTAGTATGCCTTTGTTTTACTGCTTTACTGGCTTTAACTTTCTGCTTACTGCTTTAACTTTCTCTTTACTGTTTACTTTTGTTTTACTGCTTTAACTTTGTGGTTTACTGTTTATCTGTCTGCATTTACTGTAGAAACACTCCCTTACATCCTCAGGCGTATTCAAATTACAAAAGGTTTTCTTTTATATTTTTTATTTGTTTATTACTTTTATATATTTCATTTTTATTTTTTGTTTTAATACTTTTTTATTTTTAATTATTTATTAACATATGTTTTTCTTTTATATTCTCTTTTGTTTTCATATTCCAATTTCTATATTTATATTTTTCTGATACCGCTATCTGTTGTTAAATACCTTTTTATTTTTTAAATTGTAAGTAAGACTAAAAACACACAGAGTTTCCGTTATATACTAACTTTAATTTTAATAAAATTGTACGAAATTTTATTAAAAAACATTAACATTACATCCTTAAAGCAGTAAGCAGTAAAACAATAGAGTGTTATTACTAACAACCTAGGGAATTATAGCCTTTGTTGACCTTTACTGCTTTAACTTGTCTGCTTGACTGATTTAACTCATGTTTTACTGCTTTAACTTTCTGCTACTGCCTTTAACTCATGTTTTGCTGCTTTAACTCTCGCTTTACTGCTTTAACTCTCTGCTTTACTGCTTTAACTCTCTGCTTTACTGCTTTAACTCATATATTATTAACATTATGTTTTCTTTTATATTTTTATTTTTGTTTTATTACTTTATTATTCTATTTTTATTTTCTTTTAAACTTTTATACATTAATGTTATTATTATTATTTATTTCTTTATATTTTTTATTTTGATTTTAATACTTTTTTATTTTTAAATTGTAATGTAAGAAAAACACAACAGAATTTCGGTTATATAAACATTTTATTTTAATAAATTGTACGAAATTTTATTAAAAACATATACTTACAGACCTAAAAAGCAGTAAAGCAGTAAACAACAGAGGGTTATTTACCTAACAACTAGGGAATTAGTATCCTTTGTATTTACTGCTTTACTGCTTTAACTTGTGCTTTACTGCTTTAACTCATGTTTACTGCTTTAACTTTCTGCTTACTGCTATAACTTTCTGCTTTACTGTTTTAACTTTCTGCTCTACTGCTTTAACTCATATATTTATTAAACATTATGTTTTATTTAGTTTTAAGTAACTTTTATTTATTTAGAATTCTTTTATTTATTTTATTAAATTATTTTTATTATTTTTATTATTATATTTTTATTATTATTATACTTTAAGTTTATACTCATGTCCTATTGTTATTATCAAATTTAGAACACAAACACATACCCACACACACACAACACACACACACAACACACACACACACACACACACACACACACACTTACACTATGACCACACATTTCACTATGACACTTACATTACCCATAGACAACTTACAATTTTACACTTATAACATGCGATCACACACCACACACACACACGCACTTACACATAATACACACAATCACTATGATACTTATACAACACATTCACTATGACACTTACATTATCCATAGATAAACCATTTACACTTACACTCACACACAGATTACTTACCTCACACAAGATTACTTTACCTCACACACAGATTTACCCTACACACACAATTTTACTTAACCACGCACACAATTACACACCACACACACACACACACACACACACACACAAGCACACACACACACACCACACAACGCAACACTACACTTACACATATAACGTATAAATTATTAAAACATTTTATGTTTTAAATAAACCCGTACATTTTATATTACTCATTCAATATAACTAAAATTATTTCAAAGTTTCTTAAAACTTCTATAATAAATCAATCAATTATCTTTGAACAAAGAATTTATTATTAATTAACTTTTTGTTTTATAAAAATTTTTTTTTTCAAGTTTTAAAATAACTTTTACAAAATTTTATGAATTTTATTAAAAACATATTATTTTACGTACCTTAAGCCAGTAAACCAGTAAATCAGTAAGGCCAGCCCCTAGCACCCCTCACATCAACTAGCCACGTTATTGTTCTAATTCACTTACTGCTTACATTCATCTTTAGCCAGTAATAAGATAAGAATAAACAAAATAAGTTCTTCTCATAAACATTAACATGTATTTTATTTAAATCATTCTAAGTTTTTATTTAAAAATAACAATTATTCACTTACTTTTATATTATTCACCTCGATTACACTAAAAAAATATTTCAAAGTTTTTTAAATAATTGGTTTTTCTATCATTATTATTATTATCTATGTACATGACAATCCATCACGAGAAAAACACAACAACCCGCACTCCTTACAGATACGGAACTGACCTCTCTCTTAAAATGTGTTGAAATAACTACTTTAGCCTAAATTTAGGATAATCCTTTTGTAACCCGGGGCGATTTAGGCCTAAATCCAGGTCAAAATATATTTCAAACTTACCTTTTTCTGTAAAATGTGGTGCAGATAATACGTTAGGCCTAAAATTTAGGCCTAAATTTAGGATAAAGCCTTTTTGTAGATGGGCTAATTTTTAATCCTAATAACAGGTCAAAAGGTAATTCCCGTATAGACAAGATTCATTGTTATTTTGATTTTTGATAAATATATTCAAACTGAAACATGCTGGATCGTAAGATCCTTTAAGCAGGTAAAAAGGAAATGTTTTCCTTACTGGTGATTGTCGGGGGTAATCTTATCTCTATATGACCTCGTATGTGATTGTCGAGAATTATTTTATCTTCTTTTGAAAATTAACTTTGTTCTTTAATCTTGTATTTGAGCAGGTGTGTGGTTTATTTATCTTTTAGATCCAAACTCATTTTAAAATCATAGTCCTGTTTAGGCTGTTAAGCGGTGCACAAAGTTATCTGATTTGTATAAAGTGTTTTATTTTTACTAAGTGTCTATCATATTTATAAAAATACTTACATTGAGGAATAATTATTAACTTCACTAGAATAGATAAAATTAATTCACTAGTCATAAGCTAACCACCAAGGCTCAGCATGAGCCCCACCCGCAAAAGCAGCAAACCCCGCACCCGCTGGTGCGTCCGCCGCGTCCCGCCCGCCGCGTCCCCCCGCCGCTTCCCCCGCCGCGTTCCCGCCCGCGCGTGCGCCCGCAGGCGCAATATTCCGCGCGTTATTATTATTAAACACACACACAACACACACACCACACACACACACACAACACACACACCACAACACACACACACACCACACACACACACACACACTAGCACACCACCACACCCACACATCAGCACCACTCACTTACACAATAACGTAAAATTTATTAAAACATTTTATTTATTATTATACTTAGTGTTATTTACTTATGCCGTATGTTATTATTATTTAGAACACATACACAAACACAACACGCACCATACAACACACACACCACACACACACCAACACACACACACACGCACACTCACTTACACATATAACGTATAATTTATTAAACATTTTATTTTTATTTTATTATTATACTGTTATTAACTTCATCCCTATTGTTATTATTATTTAGAACACACATACACACACACACGCACACATACACACACACACACACCCACACTCACACGCACACTCACTTACCACATATAACGTATAATTTATAAAACATTTATTTATATTATTATACTTAGTGTTATTTACTTCATGCCTATTGTTAATTATTATTTAGAACACACATACACAACACACGCAAAACACATAACACACAACACACACAGCACACACACACATACACACTTACACATACGCACCCACCCACTCAATATTTGAATCCTCAACTTTGATGCCTCAGCTTTGATGCCTCACCTTTGATCTCGATATCTTGATGCCTCAGCTTTGATGCCTCAACTTTGATAAACCTCAGCTTTGATGCCTCAGCTCTGATGCCTCAACTATTAATAACTTAGCTTGATCTCAGCTTTTGATTCATCTTTGGTGACTCATCTTTGATGGTCATCTTTGATACCACCTATATTAATGATTCATCTTATAAGCAGTTACACTTACCATAGAAACTTACACTTACACTTATACCTACACCATACACTATATCTCTTTATTCACACATATGCAAAATACACATAGACACTATCGTTCAACCCATAGACAACTTACATCACCGCAACACACAATATATATATATTATATATATATATATATAATTATATAATATTATATATATATATATATATAATATATATATATATATTCTATATATATAGTATATATATATAATATTTTTAAAATATTATATATAATAAATTTTAAATATATATTTCATTTCGCGCGGGAATGATTGCGCCTGCAGGGCGCACGCGTGCGGGCGGAAAGAACGCAGCGGGCGGGACCGCGGCGGCGGCACGCGGCGGGCGGGACGCGGCGGGACGCACCAGCGTGTGCGGGGTTGGCTGCCTTTGCTGGTGGGGCTCATGCTGAGCCCTGTTGGTTAGCTTATGACTAGTGAATTAATTTTATCTATTTAGTGAAATTTAATAATTATTCCTCAATGTAAGTAAAGTTTTCATTATAAATATGAGATACACTTAAGTTAAAAAATTAAAAACACTTTTTAATACCAAATCAATAAACTTGTGCACCGCTTAACAGCTTAAATCTATGATTTTAAAATGAGTCTGGGTCTAAAAGATAATAAAACACCCACCTGCTCAAATACAAGATTAAAGAACAAATTAATTTTCTAAAGGACGATAAAATAATTCCATTGATCGAGACAAGCTCTATTTTTCTACTAGTCACTATAAGAGTATAAGGATTACCCTACCGACCAATCACAAGAACTAAGGAAACATTCCTTTACATCTGCTTAAAGCATCATTACCGATCACGCATGTTCAGTTTGAAATATATTTATAAACAAATAAATAATAACAATATTCTTGTCTATACGGAAATATATACTACTCTTTGACCTGTATTAGGATTATAAAATTAGCCAACATCTACAAAAAGGGCTTATCCTAAATATTTAGCCTAATTACCTTAACGTAGTATAGATGCGACCAACATGTATTACAGAAAAAGTCAGTTGAAATTAATTATTTTTACCTGGAATTAGGCTTATAAATCTGTTCCCGTCGTAGGTAGTTACAATAAAGGATATTCCAAATTTAGCCCTAAAGTAGTTATACTCAATCCACCAGACAGTGTTACTCAGAGGTAGAAGAGTGCATATATACATACTGATATATGGAGTCGTGCAAGATGTTGTTGGATTGTAACTAATTAGATGTTTCGAAAACTTACAAGATAATAATAATGAATAATAAAAAAAAAACCGGAATTATTTAGAAAACATACAAATGTTTAAAGTAAATTCTGGTATTCTTATATCATGTAGCAAACAATTTATTTTTTTAAATTAAAAAACTTAGAATGATTTAATAAAATACATGTTATGTTAGCAGAAAAGAACTTATTTTGTTATTTTATACTTATTACATGGCTAAAGATAATGTAAAGCAGTAATCAAAAGAACAAAACTTGGCATAGCTTGATGTAGAGGTGTAGGGGCTGCCTTACTGATTTACTTATTTATGCTTTAAGGTACGTAAAAATTCAATTTTTATAAAATTTCATAAAATTTTAGTAAAAGTTATTTAAAACTTGATAGTTATAAAATTTATAACCAAAAAAGTATTAACAGTAAATAATAAATTCTTTGTTCAAAGATAATGAATTGATTTATTATAGTAATTTTAAGAGAGTTTGCAAATGTTTTTCCTTCTTTTAAATGGAGTTTGTAATTTTACAGCTCTCTCG
>JABUQX010030074.1:0-2500 GCA_015478945.1 Trachelipus rathkii
GGTGTGCTTCGTTCAGTTGTTGGTCTTAACCGTTTCGCATTTATCGGTAGAAATAACTTTCTTTTCGTGCGCCGCTTCAATATATATATATATATATATATATATATATATATATATATATATATATATATTTATATATATATATATATATATATATATATATATATATATATATATATATATATATATATATATATATATATATATATATATATATATATATATATATATATATATATATATATATATATATATATATATATTTATATATATATATATATATATATATATATATATATATATATATATATATATATATATATATATATATATATATATATATATTTATATATAATATATATATATATATATATGTTTATTTATTTATATGTTATTTATATATATGTAATATATATAATATGTATATAATAATAATAATAATAATAATAATATATATAAATAATATATATATAATAATATATAATAATAATAATAATAATAATATATATAATAAATAATATATAATATAATATATATATATGTAATAATAATAATAATAATAATATATAATAATAATAACTAATAATATATGTAATATATATATATATATTACATGTTTATATAATAATAATATATATGTAATAATAATAATAATAATAATAATAATAATAATATAGATAATAATATATAATATATATATAATATATATAATAATATATATATATATAATTTAATAATAATGATATATAATAATTTATATGTATAAATATATAATAATAATATAATAATAATAATATATATAATATATATATATATATATATATATATATATGTATAATAATATATATATATATATAAAGTAATAATATATATGTATATATATATATATATATATGTATGTATATATAATATATATAATAATAATAATAATATATATATAATAATATATAATAATGTAATAATAATATAATATGTAATAATATATATATGTAATATAATAATATATATATATATATATGTATATATATGTATATATGTAATAATAATAATAATTTAATAATAATATAAATAATAATATAATAATAATAATAATATATATGTATATATATAATATAATAATAATATATATATATGTAATATGTAATGTATAGGGGAGGGGATAAAGCACGTTAAAAGGTTGTTTTATATATATATATATATATATATATATATATATATATATATATATATATATATATATATATATATATAATAGAAGTTGATTTATATATATATATATATATGTGAGAAAGAACGTTAAAAGGTAGTTAAAAAATATATATATATATATATATATATATATATATATATATATATATATATATATATATATATATATATATATATATATATATATATATCTATATATATATATATATATATATATATATTAGTGATGGGACGATTAATCGGAATCGGCATCGGAATCGGAGGAATCGGCTGTTTTTCAGGAATCGGAATCGGAATCGGAATCGACAAAATTGTACCGATTCTTTGACCGATTCTTTGGTATACAATCTGAAAATAATTTTTATTCGATCTTTATGATATTTCAAAGACAATATTTCGAAGTCTGCCGTATTGATTTTTAATTTCAGTTCTTCCTTAATTCTATTTAATTAAAGAAAACTGGATTGAGCGGCGCATCTTTACGTAGAGCCTAAGATATCATGTTAAGATTTTCAGACAGTCATGGTGAGGCAGACATTTGGCAATGTTTCGTTAGTCATGTTATGTAATATGTTTTGATAATTATATACCCGTGAACTCGTAAGTGAGCAGTGAAATATTTGCCTTGTAGGCTTGTAATAATTGGAGCTATTGAATATAAATGCTATCCTTCGAGTTTCACCTTTTCACGTATCTCACACAACATCTAATATAAGTGATTGTCTTCAAAATGTTATGGAAGAATTCAATATTCCTGCTAATAAAATTCATGTTATAGTAAGGGATAACGCACCTAATATGGCTGCAGGAGTTACACAAGTAGGATTCCAGGAATTACCTTGCTTTTTACACTCTTTGACACTAGTTCTCAATGATGCCATATTTGAACAAAGAGACGTGAAAAAAATATATCCATATGCAAACAAATCGTAGGTCATTTTAATCACTCGCCTCAAGCTATTGCCAAGTATGAAGAATATCAAACTAGATTTAATTTACCACAGCACAGATTTATTCAGGATGTACAAACCAGATGTAATAGCCAGTATCATATGCTTTCAAAAATTTTTGAACAAAAGACGGCTCTCATTTCATATTGCAGTGATCATTCAAAACCTGCATGCTTAGAAACAACGGAAAGTTCTTGAAAAATTGCTAAAAATACTTTAAAATTTTGTTGATTGTACAAATTTATTGAGCCACAAGGAATCAATGGCATCGGCAATAATCCCAAATATGAAAGTGATTTGCAGTTTTTTTGAAAAGAGTCAGAAAAAAGGACTATTTGAGG
>JABUQX010030074.1:12500-14927 GCA_015478945.1 Trachelipus rathkii
AAAAAAAAAATGAGGTAAATAATACCCTAATAACACATTAGGACTGTTTTTTTGTAAAAAAAAAAATAATATTTAGTGCCAAAAAAAAAGAGACTCTGGAGTACCATCGGGACTTAACTCCTATTTTTGATATTTGGCACTTTAGCAATTATTTGCATAAAAATAGGGTAAATTAGTAAATAAAACATGCAAATAAGGTATAAATAAATACAGTTATACAAATTTTTGAATTTTTATAAAAGTATAAAAATATATGCATAAAATATAAAAGGTAAAAAAGGTAAAACCCCGTAAACATTTGAATATATATACTATATATATATATATATATATATATATAGTATACTATATATCTAGGATATATATATATATATATATAGTATATTATATGAAGTACTTGAGAGGGAGGTGAGGAGTATTATATATATATATTATTATATATATATATATATATATATGATACAGTTATATATATATATATATATAATATATATATATATATATATCTATTATATACTATATATATGAGTATATATATACTATATATATATATATATATTATATAATATATATATATATATATGATAAAATATTATAAAAAAAATTATCTTTGCAAATAATATTTTATAAATATATATATGCGGTAATATACTTAAAAAAAAATTACACTGTATTTCCTTATAAAACCTAAAAAATAATAAACATTTTATATATATATATATATAAGTATATAGTATATATAGTATAATATATATATATAATATTATTATATATATATATATATATATATATGAGAGGTGTGAGGTATAATATACTATATATATATACTATAATACACTTTACACTGTATTTCCTTTTATAAAAATAAAAAATAATAATATTAAATATAGTATATTATATATATATTCTAGAAAGATTGAAGATACTATATAATATATATATTATATATATATATATATATATATATATATTATATTATATATGAGTATAAGTATAAATAATATATATGAGCCGACGAATGGGTTGAGGAAGACCTGGATTCAATGCTTATTGGAATCTGAACGAAAACACGAAGTGCGTTTCCCCGATTCAAAAAACATCAGATGACCTTTGCTTTTTCAGCACAATTGCTCATTGTCCTTTGTTGATGCAAAGTTTGCACGCAGTTTCCTCTTCTTGGTACAAGAGTGGCCAGTGAAGATGTTGTCAAACCTGACTGAGACAATGCAGGAGTATATCTTGCGGTTAGGTATTGGGGCTTACGAATTGCTTCCAGCCTTCTGGCTCCCACTCTGGCCCTACTCTTGGTAGAACTCGTCCTACCTATGTGAGGTATCAAGTGTGGATGAGTTTCACTAAACATCTGCCACGTCGTTTTTGAAATTGACTAGTGGCATAAAGGGTTTTTTCTAATTTTTGCTCACATGCACCCTCCGGTACAACTGCCAGGTATTGACAACTCGAAAGGTCAGGGCAAAATAGTAGAGATCCGAGTTTACACATTTTTCTGGGAATTTGCAAGTCGATCCTGGTATAGCTCGAATGAGCATATCTGCCAAGATTCGATCCACCCATATACTCTAATTGTACTCGTGTACAGAGAATGGTCTCTTCGATCTCCACATATTCTGTACCTTTGAATCCCACCGGCGACATAAATCGTGGGGTTCAACACCAGCATAGTTGGATAACAAGTGTACAGACTTTTTATCATACCAACGTATGGCAATACAGTCTGTAACCTTGTCTACCCAATTATCAGATCTTCCCCTTTCCTCTTTCTTCAATAATTTCTCACCCATAAAATGGACTCCCCCTGGGTCGATTTAGGCTCACAGTTGAGACAATGAGGATCCCCTTCTCCTGCAAAACCCCTGCCAAAGCCAAGGAAGAAAACCAATTATCAAAAAAAAACTTTATAGTTTTTATTAGGGTAAATATTCTCAACCAACTTCAAAACGTAGGAAGAAGAGACCCCAACTCCCCATTTGTCGGTAATAGTCCCTTTTCCTTCGTAAAAAATGAAATCGTAAACGATTCCACTAGCTCCGGCTCGGGTCAAAACTTTGTAACCCCATTTATGAGGTTTATTCGGTTGGTATTGTTTGAGAGTGTGATGGGCTTTCGTGGCTATTATTTGCTCATCTTCAGAGTGGTATTCTTCCAAAGGAATCTTCCCACAATTAGCCATCACCCTTTCAAAAATATACCGAATTTTTTGAAGTCGGTCGAATTGGGGATCTCCCTTTGGCTTTTCGAGGGTTTTGTCATTGAAATGAAGTTTTTTTTAATTTCAAAGAACCTGTTCCTAGTCATGAATTTTGTTATATTATCCAATCCGGAGGTTTTATGCCAGACGAAACGGAAAGAGGGGGGGCTTTAGAATGCACAACTTCATAAGAATTCCAACGTATATTTTGATATCAT
>JABUQX010030075.1:0-7500 GCA_015478945.1 Trachelipus rathkii
TTGAATCTTGTTGGTAGAGCAGCAGTTAACTGCTGCTTAGATGCGATAAACTTTTTTGGAATTGTTCAAGAAATATATGATTTCGTTTCAATTTCTACACATAGATGGGCAGTGCTGTTGTCATTCTTCAAAGATCATTCAACAGTTCCAAAGTCTTTGTCAAAGACTAGATGGGAAGCTCATTCAAGGGCCACAACTGCAATACTTGACAGTTACGACAAAATATTTTCTGCATTGCTTCAGTTGTATATTGATGCCACCAGAGAAGGGTGAAACAAGAACTCAAGCCAAAAACATTTTGAATAAAATGGAGGAACTAGAATTTATGATAATGTTATATTTGTGGGGTTATTTGCTGGATGAATTAGCCTAGATGTACGTAGTAAATTATATGCTACACTTTCGGATTTTGTTAAAGGTTCCAGAAATCTATTTGATTATTTTGAAAAACAAGCAAAGGACAAATTGCCTGATGTTGATTATAAGAGAAATAAATCTAAAAGGAGGCTTATATGCGAAGATAATGCTTTAGAGAATCTTCCGCCAAGAGACAAGTTCAGAATCAAAACATTTATACCTGTGATGGATGCATTAGAATCAAATTTGGCACAAAGAGCATCAGAATACAATGATGCTGCAAAAAGATTTTCCTTTTTAACAAAATTAGATGCTACAGAAGAAGAGATTTGAGAAGGAGTTAATACATTAAATCAAATATATCCTGAAGATGTGGACATGAACTTTGCTGGAGAACTCAAGCACTTTCATAAATATGTTAAACATTGTCAAAACCATGAACATGATAATCTGACACATCAGGATCTGTACGACATAATATTTAATGATCATGTCCAATCAGCATTCCCTAATGTAGAATCAATTCTGAGAATGTTCCTTTGTATGATGATTACAAATTGCCATGGAGAAAGATCCTTTTCTCAAATGACGAGGATAAAAAATGAATTTAGAACTACAATGTCTCAAACTAAATTAAGTTACCTGAGCCTCATGTGCATAGAAAGTGACAAGCTACGCAGTTTATCATTTGATGACATCATCAGTGACTTTGCTTTGTCAAAGGCAAGAAAAAGAATAATTTTAATGTAGATATGTTGCGTAATTTCTTGGTAAGCAAACCTCATCCCTGATAATAATACTTACTGGTTATAATATATAATATTATATATATATAATTATATTATTCCGTCATCGTTATTCTGCCTATTCTCACGGCCTCTCATTTTACTTCGTATATCACTACACTTATCCTTTTTTCTTATTGATATTGTATTTATTTCACTATTCATCCTTGTTATTCTCCTTTCTCTCATATCTATTTACTCAGAATTTTTGACTTCGACTCTACAGTCCTCTAATTCTTTATCATATCTTACTCTGATCTATCATATCTTTTTGAGACTTCTCTCTCTCCCTCTTCCGGTTCTCATTCTATATACGTTATCACGATAACTCAATACAAGGGTTGTCGTTCTCCATATCTCCTTCACCTCGCTTAGCGTGCCCCATTCCTTCACACTTTACCCCTATAAACTCTATTCTCATCTTTCCGGCACTCGGTCCATGGTGTATGATACTTTTGTTAATTCTGTTTAGATTAGCATATGTTTATATTGGAAGTTTTCATTCATTTTGGCTATATGCATTTAAATTGTCTATGTTGGTTTACTAAAAAATTTTTTTACAGAGAATAATTAATCAGTTTTAATCATTGCTATACAAATGTTTTCTAGTTTTACGTCTGTCTTTTCTTAGTATTATAATCATTATATTTATATATATATATTATAGTATATATATATATTATATAAGTATTTATATATATATAATATATTATAATATTATATTACTATCTGGTTAAGTATATAAGTTATATATATATATATATAAATATTTAACGACTTGCATCTTTGATTATGATTTAAATGGACAATTTTTCCTAAGAATGAACCTGAAAACCAGTTTAAGAAAAGGTTATAAAAAATGATAAATCTGAAGAGAGTGTGAAGATAATGATGCAAAATGTTGCTGGTTGGAGATGCAAGAGTAAATGGCTACATTTTTAAAAGATGAGAAGTTATCTTTACTTTATATGATAAAATGTTGAAAACCATTTACGAACATTTCTAGAATGCTTTTTAAAAATCATAAAATATTATTATGGGCTAAATACACGAGAGAAGGTAAACCGTGCCGAACTTGCTATGTCAAAGATACGTGAAGTAATAGGCGATGAACATGTTTATTAGATAGGATAGAAAAAGTAATGAAAATATTAAATTGTGGTAATGATGATGAGTAGTGATACTGATATTATTTAATAATGAAACCCCTTCCTCTGATGTAGTGCTCTGCCGTCAGTGGTGGTGACTCTGTAATATATATATATATTATAATATATAGTGTTAGTGTGTCTGTATTTAGTTATTATGTATGTATTTTAGGGTTATAGGTATATTATATAGGTTATGTGTGGTTGAGTGTGGGAGGTTACTTGGTTATAAGTTAGTAGTGTATTATTATTAGGTTATATGGTTATGACTTATATATATGATAGTGTATATTAGTATAGGTATATGTATTGTATTAGTTATATCTTATTTATATTATATATATGTATGTAATATATTAGTTATAATTTATATTGTATTGAGTGTTTTTATATATGATGTTTATATTTGTTTAATATGTATTATTATCTTCTTTGTATTTCTCTCATAGTATCTCTGGACCTGTTCTTAGTCATTTAGTATTAATATATATATATATATATATTATATATATATATATATATATATATATATATATATATATATAATATTAAGTTTTACGCATAGTTTTTAGAGTATGATACATCAGTCAAGCCATGCTTCTAAGCCTTTAAGGGTCCTTTAAGGGTTCTGGTTCAAAGTCGCCGCTAAGTCGCGGAAAAATTAGTTGTGCGACCTTTTCTTAGTCGCGACTTTTCAAAAAAAGTTTGCGAGTTTGCGACTTTCGACTTCGAGTATTTATAGTAAGCAAAGTTCAAGTCTTGCAACTCGTGTTGTGCAAGCCCAGCTCTGAGTATATATATTGTATATAGTATATATTATATGTATATATATATATGATATATAGTATAGTATATATATATGGTTTATATTGATATATATATATATATATGATAATATATATAGTATATATTAATAAGAGGTAGTTATAGTTATAATAGTATATATTATATTATGATTATATATATATTATTAATAGTAGTATTATATATATATATGTATATATATAGTGTGTGATATTGGTCATTGTAAATGAGAATATAAAATATTGATAGTGTTTTTGAAGAAAAATATGTCTTTCTAGAATAATTGGTAATAAAGATAAAAGTTTCTTTCCGATCTTTGCCAAGCGTTCTTAAAGTTAACTCCTTGATCAATATTAATATTATGATTAATATGATATTATATATATATAATATATATTAGGTATATTATATATATATATAATATATTATTATATATATAATATAATATAATATATATATTTATTTTTTTTTTTTTTTTTTTTTTTTTTTTTTTTTTTTTTTTTTTTTTTTTTTTTTTTATTTTTTTTTTATTTTAAAATGACCTTTTAATAGTGATCCGTCCAAGCATTTTTCCCCTTACAAAATTGGAGAGAAAGTGGCTTATAAGACACATATGCCAGGTAATCTGGTTATTATTAAATTTAAAAAACGTTATGTAGCATTTTATTATTCGCTAAAATCACAAAAATAATATAAATATAAAACTGTTTTCCAAATTTAGCGATAACTATTTTACTTCTAAAATAAATGACAAACAATTCAAAATTTTGAAATTCTTTGTCTATTTTCATGTTTTTGTTGTTCTTTTGTTACTTTTAAAAAATTATTTAAAAATATTTAATTGAAAAATTAAAACCATTGAATTATTTTTTTGCAATAACATCGAATCTCATATTTGTAAATAATAATAATAATAATAATAATCAATAATATAATAATAAAATAATAATATAATAATAATAATAAATAATAATAAAATAATAATAAAATAATAATAATAATAATAATAATAAATATAAAAATAATAATAAAATAATAATAATAATATAATAATAATAAAAAAAGTAATAATCCTAATAATACTAAAAAATAATAATAATAATAATAATAATAATAATAATAATAATAATAATAATAATAATAATAATAATAATAATAATAATAATAATAATAATAATAATAATAATAATAATAATAATAATAATAATAATAATAATAATAATAATAATAATATATATTATTTTATTTCTTTTTAAAAAGATCTTTAAGCAAATTAATTACTCGATGTTTTTTAACTCGTCCTCCAAAACACTAAAAAAAAAAAAAAAAAATAATTATTTTTTTTAAACTAAAAAATTAAAAAAAAAAAAAAAAAAAAACAAGACTGGAAATAAATATGTCATTAATATCTCATTTATATAAAATTTGGAGAATTCATAGCTTTTTTCGGGCTCATTTTTCGAATAAAAATTACATTTTTCTTCTTTTTAGAGATCTTTCCAAATATTTCATAAGAGTTTCATGAAAATCGAGAAGGGTCGATTTTTTTTATAAGTTTTTCCTTCTCGATCAACAAGCTGCTATATTATATGAGTTCATCGATAGAATAATAGATTACCGTTTTTAAGAATGTTAAGATTTAATTAATACAATTAGTTTACTAATTGATTAACGAAGGACAAATAGGGAATTATATATATATATATTATATATATATATATATATAATATATATATATATATATATATTAGTATATTATATTATATATATATATATATATATATATTATATATATATATTATAGTATATATATATTATATATATATATATATATATATTATTTATTTTATATATATATATATATATATATATATATATATATATTATATATATATATATATATATATATATATATAATATATTATATATATATATATATATATATATATATAATATATATATATATATATATATATAATATGATTATATATTATATGGGTATAACTTAAGTTTCTTTCTGACCTATCGATATTTAAGTTTTAAAAATGATTTCATATATGTGATGTCTACAAGGTAAATAGAGAAGATCTTTTTTTCATAGAAACATTAAGTATCTGTATACCTGTATATATTAATATAGTATATATATATATAATATATATATATTATAATATTATATATATAATATTATATATAATATATAGATATATATCTATATATATAATATATATATATAATATATATAATAATAAGATATTTTAAATATGAAGGATGGACTTCATTGAGTATTATTGGAACTTCAAATATCTACTGGATATATAAATTTGAAGGTCATAAATTTGTTTTTACTGTGTTTAGTGAGGTTGCGGTATTTTTTGTTCCAATTTTTCTGAAAATTATGAATTTGAAGGATTTATTCTAAATTTGTGAGAATGATTATATCGTGTTAGCAATGCTATATTAGTTGATACTAGATAAAAATGGTTTGTAGAAGGGTTTCAACAAAGTAATGTGAAAATTACCAAAGTAGGAGACAAGGTTTAATTTTTATTGTATCTAGTAAACTTGTGGTTCGAGAGATATAGTGTTTCTCCCAAATTATTTTTTTCAAATATTTTACTTATTACACTGATGCCCTTTTAATTATGTTTCTTTTTATAACGAAAAAGTTTCAAGGGTAGTAACCTATTTAGATGTCAGTGAAACCAACAGTTATAGATTGGATTAATTTAATTGTTTAATGTTATATATGGCCAACCTCTTAGAAGAGCCAAGCAATTCCTATCTCAAATACTACAATAGCTACAGGGAAAAGGAAATCCAATTTTTGGAAACCTTGTAAAATTTTGGTTAGGAAAATGTAACAAAAATAAAAAAAAAATAAAAAAACATAAAAATTGCTTTTTTTGGGGGGGGGAGCTCGAGCCCGGCGGGGACATAGTATATATATTTATTTGTAAAGGTACTGTACACGGCAATGTAGGGGGTCGAGCCGACGGGGAACACAGGGGGGACGTTTTCCATACCCGCGTAGGGGAGGGGCGGAGAAACCCCCGCGACACCCAAATAACCAAAGAGCGGGGGTTCCGGAGACCCTCCCCGAGGGGGGGAAATAGTCCAACCCCGTAGTTCCCCCGGAAGGCGAGAGACCGTACTCCGCCATCGGTGCGGTTCTACCTGGTACTTCTTTTAGGTTAAAAGAAAAACAACAAAGATTTACTAGAAAGTCCATTTTATTTTAACGAGTAACGTATAAAAAGTCTCTAAATAGGCTTTCTACTCATATTACTATAATTAATTAACAATAGATTTTTGTTTTACATTTTCCGCAACTAAAATATGTATCCAGCATTCCAGCAATGATTTCCTTTTCCGGTAGCTGTTTGTAGGTTTTTGAGATATGGATTGTGGCTGTTCTCTAGAGGCTGACGATATATATATATATATTATATATATATTTTATATATATATATATATATATTATATAATATATATATATATTATTTATATATATATAATTATAAATATATAATATATATATATATATAATATATATATAATCGATGTCGATAGAATATCGGTAATCGGATATATAATTCGATAATATCCGAAATCGAAGGTCAGAAAGAAACTTAAGTTTATATTATATTATATATAATATATATATATATATATATAATATATATATAATATATATATATATATATATATTATATATATATAGTATATATATATAATATATATATAGTATATATATATATTATATATATATTATTTAGGGGTGTACCGATATCACCGATACCGATACCGAAACCGATACCGATACTCTATTTTTTAGGTGCCGATACCGAATACTTTTAATTAATATAATAAAATACAACAGTATAAGATAGAACATTTGTGTACTGCTAGGCAACTCAGGATTGCATTCCCTGTACAAGCAATACTTAGTCATTTTTTTCATATTTGGTTGTGCCCAGTATTATTTATTTTATAAATTAAAAAATAGTAATCTTTAAGGAATAATAAATGAAAATATAATATTAATAACTTTTAGGTTTGTGTTTATTCAAAAAATATTCCATTCCATTTTCCAAGTAAGTTAACAAATTTAGCTACTAGCTTTTATATTTTAACATAATAACAATTTACAAAATGATTCTTTAACTAGCTACAATTTAAAGAATAAAAATAATGGAAGAAGAGACCTCAATTGAATCAGCTGAAAAGACAAAATAAAAAAACGCTATTATTTCAAACATGACATATATAATATTAACTGCTTTAAGATAGGATTTATTCTTAATACTTAAATTCAAAAAATTTCTCTAATATTGTGATGCATAAAATCATTAACTGTTCACTAGTATTTCTGGTCGAGAGCCAGTTCCTTTTTGGGGTGTTAC
>JABUQX010030075.1:12500-17500 GCA_015478945.1 Trachelipus rathkii
TCACAAAGCTAATGCTCCTTTACGTCCAATTATTTCTAACACGAATAACATTACCTACAAATTAGCAAAATGGCTAGCTGAACAGTTGAGCCCTCTTGTAGGTAAGTATTTCATCCAATTCTCTATATTTACTAAACACCACATAATACCCCTCATCGATAAATATAAAATATTGACTCCACGGGAATTCATTTGTAAAGTTCGCATGCAATTTCCGTCTTTTTCAGTCTGTACCGTGTTCTTTTTAGCTCTCTTCTACTTGAACATCATTACATAGTTTCCAACATTGATAACTTTGATTCATAACTCGTTCAATTTTATTAAGACAACTTAATTTAAATTCAGATTTTATACATAACTTTTTTCATAGATTAATTCTTAGTTATTTAAAATGACATAATGCCCAGTATGTGGTTTCACTCTGCTTTCTTCCTATTTTATTGTGATTGGTTTATGAGTTAGTTGAAAGGTATATTTTTCCCTCAATCTAACTTGCAGGTTTTCATGGTTTAGGTACGTCGATGTACGTGGTTTTGTGCTTACGGAAATCTAATTTTTTTATTTATATCACTTTTTATAGTAAATTTAAATATCCTCTCTCTCCATTATAATCAATAGTAGCTTTAAAGAAGGCAAAGCAAACATCTTCATCTGTCATAATCAAATTACTAATAGAAAATCACAACCTCTTCTGGATCTCTCATTGCCCTCTGTCCAAGATTTGCCTCATGGAAGTTTATTCCAAGAATGTTTTAACCAACCCCATCGAATTGTCCCCCTATAAAAGTGTTTAAACCTAGCAAATGTTTGTAAATTAGCCTTATTCTCTACTGTATATTGGGATTCCCTTGCCATAATTGTAGTATAAGTATTTTATGTTGGGAAGAGACAAGGTTTGACTTAAAAAGAAGAAATGACCAGCATATATACGATCTCACATACAGTAAGCAGAAATCAGCACTTACGCATCATAGATCGACGTTTAATCATAAAATCAATATCGATAATATGGAACCCATCATTAATGTCTCAGATAATAACAAGAGGAAAATAATCGAATCATATTGCATTATAAATAGTAATAACTTTAATATCTTTGCAGGTGAATTAAATATAGACGTGACACAAAATTTAATGATGAAAAATGCAAAAATTTTTTAAAAAATTATCGATAAAAAGTTAGATGATCAACAAAATTCAACTGAAAATTGTTTTACTTCAGATTCTTCTTAACGCAGGAGTTTCCACTTTCTATAATATCCCCTGAAGAGTGCCGTTACGTTATGGAAACGGTGAAGATTATGGAATTTTAATAGGAATTGATATCGTAAATGATGTATTTAATTTTGTGTTATTGTTATTAGTGTGATAACACTCGATTTTATGTTTTGTTTTAAAATTAAAAAGAAATTGACTTTTAAGTGTGTATTCTAAGGGCATTCAATAGTCATAATATATATATATAATATATATATATATATTATATAATATATATATATTATATTATATATATATCTATATATATAAATAATATATTATATATATATATATATTATATATATATATATATTATATATTTATATATATATATTTCGGAGGTTTAGCTCACATCTATTAAATAATAATTGTTACCTAGGAATGCGGACGGGGATCAATCAGAAATGCACTCCATCCAATCTCTTTCCCCTAATTTCTCCGACTTTAATGTATAGAGATTTTTACAGCGGATTATATACTTTTTTTGCACTAGTATTGAAATTCAATATATTAGGAAGGTTGTCTTGAGAAATTTATAAAATTTTCATATCCTTTCTGCTGATGTGTCTGTTTCTCTTCTTTTCATGACATTGCTTAAATACTCTCCTCACTTGAATTCACTATTTGGAGGACTTATATGCAAGTATTTCTTTGCAAGTTATTTAATTGCGTGGGGGTAAACATTTTTGTTTAACTTTCCACCTAACTTGATAGGATTCATCAATTGTGTATTCTAGTCGTTTTCTGGTGATAGTTTCTAATCATTCTGCACTACATCTTTTGGTATGCGTGTGGATTTTTTTTTTTTTTTCCCCCCCTTTTTATCACTTACTGCATGGACTTGTAGAAATCTCCAGTGAATCTGTTATTGATTTAAACTTGTATGATAGTTTGGTTCGTAGTTTTCGTTTTTCTTTTAATTGGATTGGCGAATTATATGAATGTTTTGGGCTTGAAATGTTTTTTCAACTGAAACACAAAGTGACGATTTAACTTGTTTCTAATATTGGGTTACAAAAAAAACTTGCCTGTTTATAACAGGGATCTAATAAGTTATAATAGTATGAATGAAGGTCGTTAATTTCCATAGAACCGAAGCCTTTTTCTAGCTCTAGTTTTATTACATCTTTCATTCTTTTCTTTTTAAACCGTTATCGTTTTCATTTGAAGATGGTCAATTATTCTTCCTTAGCGTTGTAGAAGCCGTATGAGGTCGATGATTTTTTTGGCATCCCTAATCTCATGTGGACTGCTGTTGACTGCAAATATATTCCTTACTCTTACTACTTCTCACTGAGCTGTTAATATCTTTCATCCAAAACTACTGAGGTCCTCTATTTAGGGATTTCAATTGTACACAATACTGAATTGTTGGGTTCCTCTCGTACTGATTTATTGGGAGGAAGCCGAATCATTCAAGTATTCCTCAACGGATCTGGAGCAAACTGATTAAATAACCTACACACATTCCGAATCGTCCCAACCGATCTTGAACACACTTGACCTATGTTTCACCACTCGTCCTTCTCTCTATAAATACACCACCTTCGCTCCTATCGGTAAATCTGACCAGAACCTTCTATCACTTAATTCTACATACTTTTCTCCAACATCTCCTCCTGCCCTATGAGGTTTTTTCTGCGCACTGTTGATCGGGCCGATTGGGGGCATGGCGTTGCTTTTCGCTAACTATAATTGAAGTGACTGATTTGACTCTTAAGACGCTTCAAATTCTGCCGATAAGTGGGAACTGTAATTGTTTATGGGATGAGCAGGTTCATTCCTTCTTGACTAAATCTTTTTTCTCTCCAAATTCCATGGTTCGATCATGCTTGTTCCCTAGTCATTCAGGCTTGAGACTAGTGCTTATCGGGTGTGGAAAAATTCTAGTTCTCCTATCACTTCATGCTAATTTTCATTCAGCTAGAAATCGTTGCAGGGATACTCTTCGACGAGCAAAGCGGACTTTCATTAAACGAAAATGCGCTGATCTCCTTGGTTCTCCTACTGACAAATCTCTCTGGCCTTTTGCCAAAAACATCTCTAACAACTTCTGTAAATCATCCTTTCCTCCTCTTATTCGCTCTAATGAGTCTGTTGCTTATATTCCAACTGAAAAGACAATATCCATTCTCTTTGGCTTCCTATTTTTCCTCTATTTCAACCCTAGATGACTCCTGAAATTCTCCTCCTATTCTTACTATCTCTCAGGTGTCCCATGCCTTTACTTCTGATTTCATTTTTGAATCGGTGCTGAGCTCCTGAAATCTATGAACGTTAGGAAGGCGGGTGGCCCGGATGGCATTCCTCTCCCAGTTTTGAGGAAGTGTGCTTCCGTGCTGACCCCACCCCTCGTTCAACTATATTCTCTATGCCTCAATACTAGCACTTTCCCTCAGTGTTGGAAGCGCGCATATGTCCAACCTATTCCGAAAAAAGGAAGCCGCTCTGATCCTTCTAACTATCCCTTATAGCTCTCACTTGCATTATTATCTAACTCTTTGAAACCATTCTCCACGTCTCAACTCTTTCGAACTCATCTCGGAATGTCTTTCCCTTCTTTCCGATACCCAGTCACGACGCTTTCTTCGAGGGTGAATACAGTATATCTACTGGTCGATATCACTTTCCTACCTTTCACAGATCTCACGTTTCCTGCTCTTAGAAACTACAACACAGCCACTATTGTGTGGTGGCGCTTGACATATCCAAAGCAATTGACCGGGTATGGCACGCGTCACTGCTCTCCAAGTTCCCCTCCTTTGGGTTTCCTTCTTCTCTTTGCTTACTTATGTCTAGCTTTCTTTCAAATCGCTCAATATCGGCTGTGTGTTTGATCGGGGCGACCTTCTTCTTTTTTCGTGTCAATAGTGGTGTTCCTCAGGGTTCTGTTTTATCTCCTACTTTATCCTGCTTTTCATCAATGATCTTCTCACCTGAAATCTACTCTATCCACTCATATGTCGATGACTTGACCCTTCATTCTTCAACTCATATCAATTCTGCTCCCTCTTTTACTTCTAGAATTGCCTCTCGTCTTAATCTTTCCGATTCTATTCTCGCTGATCTGGATAGAATTTCAGGGTGGGTCGTCTCAAGCTTGTAAAATTTAATTCTTTAAAAACCCAACTTTCTACAATCTCTCTCTAAGACACGTAACTTTCATCTTTTCTACGGTTCCTTCTCGTCTCTCTGTTACAATATAAACATCCTTGGCCTTAACATAAACAAAAAAAATTTGTTTTTAAAAACTCAATCACAGTGGTTGCCTAGGTGAAGCCTAAAGAAACTGGGAGTTTGTTTAGACTGCGAGACTTTTTTTCCTCTTTCAGTTCTCCACCATACAAGGGTCTCATCAGCCCTTGTATGGATATGCTCTCAATCTGTGGGGGCGGTGCTCTGGTTTTCATCCGGTTTTGGACTAGGGTCGAGTCAAAGGCCAAGAGAATAATAAAGGTGAAATTTACCTTCTAGTTGACTCGAATAGTTATATTTGGAGGCGTGATGTTGGTGCTTTATCCCTTTTCTATAGGTTACTGTAGAGAGCAAGGTGCTCGCGGGAATAGTTCAATCGCGTATCCCCCAGCCTTTACGAAACGCCTCGTTAGCACAAGGGGTGCTGTGTCGGCCATGAGTTTTGTGTTGAGGAAGCTACAGCAAGACTGTTCGAGACCTGTTGATTCTTGAGGGGGGAAATACCTCTGTTTGTGGAATTTCTCTTAGCATCATCTGTGTTCCTATCA
>JABUQX010030075.1:27500-49452 GCA_015478945.1 Trachelipus rathkii
AGAATGTGGTCAAATTGTGTTGCTGGAAGTTGTGATGACTAGCAGCTTTTTCATGCTAAAATCGGTAGTTCTGAGACTGAGGCGAAGGTTTTGACGAGAAGGGACGATATAGCCTGGTGGTAAATAGTATAGATCCCCATAGATAGGATTAGGCTTGTGGTTTATTTCTGAAGGGATTTTTCCCACTGCTGTTCTCCTGAGACGTTTTCGCATGAATGCTGGCAAAATTGCTTTTCAAGTTCATCCTCTTCTGTATGCGCTGGCATGGCCGTTTAAAAAGGGGACGCACAGGCAGGTAAATAGGAGGGTTGGCCAACTGGTTCAAAGTTTATCGATATGCTTGAGGGGGAAGGAGAATTTCTCTGAAGGACTGTGGCTTCCTGTGAACTCGACAAACCATGTAGGTTTTCCTTTTTGATTTGTCCGGGAAAGCTGACTCTGGCGGAGTTTTCTGGGAGGGGCTGCTGAGGGATTCACAGAGGTACTGGGAGGTACAAAAATCAAAGGTCTTTGGATGTGTCACTCCCAACATTTGTGATATAAATGATTTGTGTATCAAAACTAAATGTTACGAATTAATTATCCTATATTCCGTGATTAGTTTTTAGATGAGCATGTAATCCGAGAAATAAAATCCATAGGCATCAAGTGTCTGAAAGAATTTGCTGAACTGGGGGGAGGGGAACTGATATAGGAGTGAATGTATTCGTGCACCGACTGTGGTGCGCTACCGAACTGAATCTGGGTCGAGACCTTTGCCAAAGCGAAGTATTGCTTAGAGTTCGGAGTTCGTCATATTCTTACCAGGTATGAGGGAGGGATTTATAGCGTCTTATTCCGTTGTGCAATACAAATTTCGTTGTTTAGTAAACGTTGAAAGAGTATAAATTTTACTTTTTGGAAAAGCCTTTTTTTTATTTTGATTTTAATCAAGTTGCCAGACTAAAAATACGGTCAAACTTGCTTAATTTACTGCACTTTGAATGTTGCAAATTTATGGTTAGACGAATCCAATATTTACAAACAAATTGTTGTAGGAAATACAGCAAATTCAAAATTGAAATTCAGATTCAGATGCGCTTACCAATTCTTCAAACATCAGCTAAATATCGGAATAGATGTTGCATCTTTTCTTAGAATGAGAATTTCAAGTTATAGTTTCTAAACTAAATTAGACACTTCGAGAAATTTGTTAAATTAGACAGGCGAACGAATTATATAAATTATTTAACTTCTAACTTGCCAGTTAATAATCTTAATCTAAGGCGAAACTTGATATCTTAAAATTAGTATATTAAGGACTCTAGCAGACAAAAATATATCAAAAGAGACAGGAGCCATTGGGACCCCCTAGGCGCCCCCCCGAAAATACAGACCAGCCTGGTCCAACAACACATAAGAAAGGTTGGAGTTTAGTAAGCTGTACAGGACAACAGTTGAAGAAAATCTTTAACTTCGCATATAGGGACGAACAGAACAGCTAAACAACACTGATCCATTACTATTGCTTTTGTATAATTAACTCTACGGAACCAGTTATTAGAAACTTCATATATGGCAAGCCCTAGAACGCAGATTCCCATACTTGGAGGACCTCGGGAGTGAACGAACGATTTGACGCCCTAATGAACCAAGACAAGATGCTCAGCTATACTGAAAAAGCGACAGGCGAAAAACCCAACCTGAGAGTACCCTTACCAGAGGACTCGAGCATAGGGAAGACAAATTCTGCCGGAAAACAGAATGGTTTCAATAAAATGCATCTAGGAGTTAGAGGTTTCGGAAGCAAAAGAGATGTTGGACCAACTGACAGGGCCCGAAAGCACCTTCCTAGGAGATTGTGTAATTATAATCATATACTATAGTAGGAGATAATTAGATAATACTAATATTAATATATATCATACTTATTATAATATTACATAATAATTACTATATATACATATAGTATATATTATATATAATTATCATACTATAATACTATTACTATATAATATATAGATATATATATCATACATAATATAACACCTAGATGTTACCAGATTTGAAGAATATGGACCCAATCATTTATGGCACCCACCAAATCTCTATTGACACCCAAACATCAACACCCATTATGACCAAAAAGCTTATATGTGAGGAATTATACTTGAAAAGTTAATAAATCCTCAATCAAAATAAACATGTTAAAAAACAAATAATAATTGAACTTCCCATAATTTCTTTGCTTCGCTATTTTCTTCCGTAAATGGAAAGTCAATGCATCGCTGAAAAAGAACAATGCTCGCCAGCTTACACTTATTGCAAGAGCAATGCCTAAGTAATTCCCAATGCCGAGTTTCTGCAAGAGGTGAAAAACTTTAACATTATCACGCCATTAACCCAATGGATCTTTATCCGATTTCTAAGAGTTTCGTTTTATAACTCTTCGACAATGAGAGTGTTCTTTGACAACCTGGCTGAACAGACTCTTCATCGCTGCTAGAAGCCAAAAAGACGTTCATGGATTCGGCACTAGGTTTATGCTGTAACAGATAGTAATGTCAGTGTCTGTATTCTTGCATCTTTTCCTTTTATTAGCTGGGGTGAAGATTCTGGCTTTAAGGCCAGCATTTTCATCCACATAGGGCATATAGCTAAATAAATTTTAACCCTTTCTGAAACACGTGGTTCAAGAATTTGGTTTTGTATCTGCATCCAGAAAAGTTACTATTGCAGACGCGTATCGTTTTGCATTTGAAATCTATTAGTCTATCTCCCAGCATAAGTGTTCTGTCACCTATTGAAGTCCATTGACTTTTATAGCACAGCATTTAGCACAGCTTTCAGATCGTTGCAATCTAGAGGCCAGTTAATCTCGTCGTGGCAAACAGAATTTTTGAGATTACGTCTTACGTTACTCTTTAAACGGTTATAAGAAGAGTAATACAATTCCTAAAATTGCGATTATCATCACCTGTCAGCCTTTCACCTTTGTGTTTGTTGAAGCATAAGGGGAGACAGCTTCAATTTATTTCTTCCTTCTCCTCTAGCATGTAGCCAACTCTAGTTCAACGAGTTGAACTTCCTGCGCTACAGAGTGAAAGAACATTTGTCGCAAATCATAAATGGAATACTTCCGTATCCGCAAAAAATTCCATGCGGAGCGCATGCAATGCGGATGCGGGTAGAGAGAAATTATGCGGACGGATATCTGCTACACCTCTAGTCTTTATGGTAATTTACCGTATAGCATTTGGAGATTAGATTTCATTGGAAAAGTGGTATACTTGTTTTTATCGCGTAAAAGCAGCGAAAAAAAAGTAGTTAACAAAAAATGTTTTTTGTAACGTTTGTAAAAACAGGCTGAGTCAGAGTCGAATTTTGAATTTGACTGTGGAGTCGGAGTCGGAGGTCGGAGTCCGAAAACTTTTGTTTAAGTGGAGTCGGAGTCGCTGAGTCGGAATCACTGTCGAAATTTTTAGTTTAAGTGGAGTCGGCAGTCGGCAGTCGGAAGAAAAATCCAATTTGAATTTAAGGAGTCGGAGTCGGAGTCGGAGTCGAAAAATTTATTTTACGACTCCGCAGCCCTGGATTTAACTATAACCATATCAGACTCCTCAGTGCCCATTGCTACGATCCTCACTCAGACTTATATAAATCACCTAGAAGATTGGCTGACATCCAATAGAATGTCAGCTTTGCGCAGAAAAATTCATCTAATTAAAAGCTATGCTGAAACACCATTTTGCTAAAAATAAGTACCACTAACAACTCATTCATTCCCCAAACCAAAACACCTAAAATACTCGGAATTACCTTCGACACTCACTTCACCTTTACACCACACATCCAAAACATCATAATCACAGCAAACAGGAGATTGAACGTACTTCGACCATATCCCAACACAATTTCGCATGAAACATCCACACTGTCCACACAATATAAACAATTTTCAAAGGAACTGGCAGATCAACTATGTATCAACAGTCTGGTACACACTAACCTCCCCCACCAATAGGAATAAACTGCAAAAAATACAATTACTGCAAAACGTTCAATAACTGGTTGCCTGTATACCACCCCTATCTAACACCTGCATGAAGAAACAAAAATCCTACGAATTCTAGACCATTTGATTGAAAAGGAAACCTAAATTTATGCCAGATTCTCGAACTCCTCCCACCCCTCTCTAACTATTACAGAAACACAGACACATCGCTGAAATCATCCTCCTCTTCCGCAGCCTCTATTATGGCAAAACTTCTTTAGGACCATCCCCCTCCCCAAAAATAACACCCCTTTAACAAAGCATATTCATTCATATTTCACACAGCGATATCTCGACAACTGTCCAATTATACCTCACCAAACTACTTCCCCCGAATATCCTCTCACAAAAACCAGATCCCGAATGGAAAACAGAGTCTCCTGCCATTCCAGATTGAGAATTCCGGACATCACCCAAACATAGCATTTTCAACCTCATACACCCCATCCTACTCTGTCAGAGATGCTCACACGTGGCCAGAAACTGTCTAAACCTATCCGAATTCACAATCTCACCATTATAGAAAACTTCACCAATCACCTCCCTGAGAGCGTGCTCAGCCGGTGGAAGGTGGCCTGGTTCTGAATGGCCTGGGCTCCCATATAAAGGAGTCTAGGGTCAAGAATAAAAGTAGTACTATATAATATATATTATACTATAATATATATATATATTATATTATATAATATATATATATATATTATATATACTATCTATATATAATATATATAATTTTATACTATATATATATTCTATACATATATATATATATATAATAGTTTACGTTAGGAAATAATAAATAAAAAAATATTGGCATGTTAAAAATGACAAAAGTACTTGCAAGTACTTTGCAATTTTCAAGTACAAAAGGTTCAAGTTCAAGTACAAGTACAAGTACTCCACAAAGTGTATGTACAAGGTACAAGTACTTGTACTTAACCCAAGCCCTTATTAACTTATTATATATATTACTATATTATATATATTATAATTATTATACATATATATATATATATACTATATATATTATATAATTATATATTATATATATATATATTAATATTATATATATATTATCATATATAATATATATATATAACTATATATATATTATATATAATATAATATATAGTTATGTATCTTAGTATATATATACTATATATATATAATATATATATTTATATTTTATATATATATATTATTATATATAGATTATACTATATCTATATATCTAATATATATATTAATATATATATATACTTATACTATATATATATATATTATTATATATACTATACTATATACTATATATATAATTATATATATATATATTATATATATAATATATATATATATTATATATATATATATGATTAATACTATATATATATAATTATATATATAATATATATATATATTATTATATATATACTGTTTAATATTTTACTTATAAATATACTATATATATTATAATATATATATATAATATTATATTAATAAAAAAATATAATACTTTACTTAAATATGAAATAGTTTTTACTAGAATGTATAGTATTATTATATAATTATTATATATATTATATATATTATATATTAATTATTCTATATATAATATTATATATATAATTATATAATATATAGTATATATATGATAAGCAAACGTGAGAAATATGGTTTATGGTTACCTCTTCCACGTCTTTTATATTCCAATTAAAAATGCTTTCTCCTTTCGACATTACCAATAAAAAAAATATTAAAAAAAAAATGTTCTCGAGTAAATTTCCCAAAATTAACCTAACCTTATATATATGATATAAATGAATAATTTCTGGGTATATAGTTTTGGAGGGGTTTTTGGAGTGGGTTCGGGAGCGCGTTGCATGACAGTATGCTGAAAGGTGGTAGTTATCGAATGTGTTACCGTTTTTCTAGGGAAAGATCTGAATTTCCTGTAAATGTAAATTATTTATAGTTGATATACAAACTAAGATTATGGAATTGGAAGTGCATAATATCGATATAGAGTGTTTGTTCAGTATTTGTTGAGGTTCTAAGGTTTGGTTTACAGAGTCCAGAGAGGGGGTTCCATAGTACGTTTATTGATTTCATATGTAAGGAAGAAGTGAAAGAAGAAATTTGAGATGTAAAATCATGAGGTATGTCTGGGTATTCAGGAAGCTGTAAGTCTTTTGAAGACCACTTTGTATGTACTGAAAAATGTAAGGGATATTGGTTTGTATTTTTCTAAGACAAATTTGCAATCGTGGGGAATGCTATACATGTCGTTAGTAATCAGTTGTGATTGTTGAAGAGGGCATGTAACAGAAACTACAATTTTGGATGGAAAGGAGATGAGAGTTTGGTTTCCTACCGAGAGTACTTTATGGAAATTTGTTCGGCTATTTGATATAGCTGCAATGTGTAGTGTTACTCTGGGAAAGAATGGATCATAATATACAATCGTTGTAATCTATGGTTTGAACTAGATTTGAAAGAAAACAAATATGGTGAGGATCTGAGGGCTTGCAAATATTTTGTGAAATATGGTTGCTATAAGTATATTTTAAAGTTTTGAAGTTTTTGAAATAATTATGGTAATCAGAGTGCAGTATAAGTCTTTCATAGATTTGGTTTAAGTGGGTAGGAACAGGTACGACTTGATAGGATTCATAAGGTATTTGTGTTGATAAAGGGATAATCGTGGATACGGTGTAAGGATATTCCTCATGAATATACGTCCATGAAAAAAATAAGAATTTATAGAAGGTTAGTGAGACTTTTGTTATTATCGGTTGTTGATGTGTTATCTGATTATTGTTGAACAAGAGCGAATGTATGAACTTGTAAGTGTATAGATTTAAAAGTGTAGTGAAATTTTTTGCATAAATTAAAGTGTGTTGTACTTTAGAAAATAATTTGTGTATATTGTCCTAGATTACTCTTATAGATTTAGGTATAGATTTAATTTTAGTATTTCTTGGTATAAATGTACAGAAGAGATAGAAGAGTTGTATAATGGGTTAGTATGATTAGGTTTTCTTTTATTTGTGATAGTGTTTGTGTTGCCATGAACTTGTTCTTTAATTTGGTGCATGTGCATGGTGCATTGCAATAGATTTATTTTGTTTGTTATTTTACTTATGTCGGTCATTGTATCTGCTCCAAATAAGAATTGTAGGGCATTTCCCCCAATGTCGAGGTGGCCTCGCTTAGATCGTTTCGAAACGACGTTAGAACTATCGTTGGAGTGAGACAGCAACAAGAAGTCTTGTAAGAGGTGTTGAAATTGTTTTTGATTTTCTTGTGGCAGAGAGTTTATGTAATTTAGTTTTGGAGATAGAGGGGAGATGAGTTTTTAGAAAATCTGGTTTTGTATCGGTGTTGCAAGTAGGGTTCGTGAGTTTGCGTTAAATATAGATTATTTTTTAACAATGTTTTGAGCGGGGGTAAAAATACTCATAGGACATTTCATATCAATTTTTAAATTATATATAACTACATATATATGTTGTTTGTCCTGTATTTCTTTTGACAAATCCAGGGTGTATCTGATGTTCGGTTTCTGTGATGTCTTCTCGGAGAGTCCAAGTCGTAGTTGTTAGTTGTAAAATTTGTACGATGATCAGTTAGGCATGTATGGTGTCTGGAGAAGAAGAAAAATTCCGAATTGTAAGAATGTGGTTTAAAAGGTTATGTTGGGATAAATCTAATAGTTAAGTGAAATGGTTTTAAATTATAAAACTTTAAAATTTGAAATGAATTTGAAAAAGAAAATATTTATTCAGAATTTAATTTGAAAAGAAATGTAACTTTAAAATTTATTGTAATAAAAAGGGTACATAATTTTAATGATAAATTTTAAGGTTATTTTGATATTTATATTGAAAAACTTGAAAATTAAACCGATTGTTACTATAAACTGTGGGAACAGTTTTGTTTAACATATTAGAAATTCTTAATTTTCTAAATTGTTTTGGTCTATATTTTTCTAAAATAAATATATAAATTGGACTGAAAATTGGCAAAGATTTAAAGGATAAAAATGGTTATGTTTTTGGTGGTCTTTGAGAAGAGAATCCTCTTCCTCTAGGGATTTGTTGTGGAGGGGGTAGAAAATATTCTCTTTGACCTCTGCTAGTTGTAGTTAAATGTTGGCGAGTGTGCAATTGCATGGGGTGTCGTTCATTAGGAAAATATAGTGTGGGTCTGTAAGAGGGATTGAGGCGAACTATCTTCCGTGTGGGTGTGAGGAGAGGGAATTGAAATTTATTGTGTGGGAGGAAGAGGGAGTGGTGTTTGAGTTTCTTACAATGAAAATCTTGAGGGCATTGGGAGAGGTTGTACTTTTTGGAAAGGAAATAGTTTAGGTGGGGTGGTGAAAATTGAATTGTTTGGGTGTTCTTGAGAGAACAAGTTCGATATGAACTATTGAAGTTTAAGTCAATACCTTTTCCTCTGAGCGTCTTAAGTGCAATTATACATCAATCATGGTTACGTAGAATATTCTGCAGATGTGGTGGGGACGTTGGGGCGGGAGGAGGGGGAGTGGTTCGCGAAGGAAACACCTTATCGGCTCAGATACTTAGAGGTGGCCTGGAGTGTGCATAACAGATATGCGTCAGAGTGTTGACAGGTGGTCTGTGGCCATGAAGGGTGATAGAGTGAATGTGATGTGAGTGGTTTTATCGATCGATGAGTTAGCACCCGACCACTAGAAAACGGGAATATATATGTTGGAGATGGCGTCATTAGTAAGGAGGAGGAAGGTAATTGGTAGAAGAGAAGTGAAGAGGTAATCGCAGGTGTAGATGAAATTCTAGTGAGATGATCCAAAAACGAGGGCGAGATATGGTGAATTGTATTGACCTTGGATAGTTGTGTATACAAAGTAGTTTTATGGAGGTATAATTTCCGAGGGTATTTGGAGGAGAGTAGTAATATTACCCTTACAAAAAGAATTATGAGGGATGAGGGTAACTAGGAATTATAAGGGAATAATAAGTTGAGTGTTGTAGGGAAGATAATATGGTGGTATTTTGGTTGAAGTGCGTCGAGTTGACGGAAGGACTCATTGGTGAAGAAGAATGTGTGTTTAGAAGTGGTATCATATCTTTTCCATGTGAAAACAAAATGAGTTGAAGAATGAGGGGAGAAGAAGATAATTGTAATTTTAGGGTTTTATTGGAAGATTAAATAGGAAAGCTCTAACGGCGCGTGTTAGTGAATATATGGTGTTGGGGTAAGCTTCTAATTGGAATCAAAAGTTTTGTATGACGATAGTGAAGCGTGTGTAATAAGAAATGGAGTCGAAAGTGATTGGTTTAACATTAATAGCGAGTGAGGCGGGATGTGTTATGTCTCCTTGGTTATTCAAATTTGTTATTTATGGATGGGGTTATGAAATAGTTAGAGGTGTGTGGGGTGGCAGGAGAATTAGGTGTGCTAGAATGATAGGAACTAAATTGGGATTTTATATGTCTAATATCATTATATATGCTGATGATTTGTTTTTGTGCGGTGAATCTGAAGAGAGTTTGAGAGAATCTGGAGAGGGATTTGGCAGGGTGTGTTAAAAGGGGGATTTGAGCCTTTAATGGTGATAAGAGTAAGGTTTGGTTGTGAGTGAGGACAGCCCTCGGTGGGAAGTTATGTTAGATGGTGAGCAGAGCTGGAACAAGTGTCTGAGCTTTAAATATTTAGTCAATGTATGTTGGATAAATAAGGGAACGGATGATGCAGAGTGTAGTAGGAAAGTTGTGAATGGCAGGAAGGTGGCTGGTGCAAATTAAATCGTTGGTGGGAATGTAAGGGAACTAAATCTTGAGTGCGCTAGGGTCTTAAACAAGAGTATTTGGCTTATGTGTTAAATGTATGGTAGTGGTACTATGGTCTGAAAATAAGAGGTATAGGATCTAAAGTACAATGTGGGTTGGTTGGTTGAATCTTGGGGGAGTGTTAGAGTGAGAAGAATTGAAATAAATGAAGGAATGTACGTATTCGAGAGTTGTGTGGTGGTGAAGAAAAGGGTAAAAAAGAGAATAAATGAAAGTTAACGTTGAATGGTTTGACCATAGTGGAAGGATGGCATGATAAGTCGGTTTGTTGGTTAGCGATGTATAGTGGGTGAGTGTGCTGGAATCGACCAGCTGGGAGACCGAAGAAAAAGTCTATTGAGTCAGTAAGGATGCCTGGAGGAGAGAAATGGTGAGTTTGGCAGAGGCGAGAAGAAAAGGTGCATAGGAGTGAATGATGGGCGTAATTGTAGGTTGTGACCCCCTGGGGCCCAAAGGCATGACCTAACAATTGACGGACGAGATGCCACAGTTGGAGGGTTTCGTCGCGGTCCCGTCGAAGCTCTAGATGGATTTTCATTTTTACTGCTACGAGGGGTCTCACTAAAAGTATAAAGGGGTCGGTAAGGCTGGGCTTTTCTTTTCGACTTGCATCATATTCTTCTACTTTTTTTCTGTTTCCGGTGCCAGCATGCTACGTCACTTAAAACCCCCCAGTCTTTGGTGAGAGGAAAGGTGGGTGATGATGATGATCATGTTATTATTATTTATTATTATTATTAATTATTTTATTATATTAATTATTATTATTATTATCATTATTATTTATATTATTATTATTATTATTATTATTATTAATTTTATTATTATTAAATTATTAAGAATTATTTCGTTTATTCTGGGGTACTTCTTATTTCCTTCGAGACCAGATATTTTATTGGCTGGGTCTCTTTTTTCACCGGCTGTGGCTCCTGGTGGATGGGGGTTCCAAAAGAATAATGGTGGACCATAGTATATGGAAGGCTCTCTTGACTTTGCCATACACTTAATGACTTTTGTCCAACAATCTTTGCATTCCGCTGCCACTCCCCTTGGTGGGTCCTAGTGCCCTTGGACCGTAGGTTTTTGGCTGGTAAATATTTGCATTAGTTTATATCCTTTATTGTAGAGGAGTTGGAGAAGGAGGAACTTTGACATTGCAAACAAGCTTCACACTATTGCCCCTTCACAAAACACTGTGAAAATTCTCTTTTTAAATTGTTGTTGACAGTAAGCTCGAGTATTGCGAGTTCCTAGAACCTAAACTTTTGTAGTGGAATGGACAGCAGAAGTGATGTTATGTAGTACAATATATCTATATGATATATATTATATATTAATAATATATATATATAGGTATATATATATATATATATATATATATATATAACTATATATTTATATTATATATATATATAATATATATAATATATATATAAATATATTATATATATATTGAGTAAGTTTTTTTTGTTTTATATGATTGTATTAATGAATATGGAGAGAAACATGTAATTTTGTGGTAAGAAAGACTGTTTTGTTGGAGATTCCTTAATTAATTTATCTCAGTAGTTATAACTTCTTAGTATCAAGGGATGAATTGATAAACTTCCAAACGTTATATGATACTATGAAGGAAAGAGTCCTGTAAATAACTGGATAAGTAAATAAAGCTTTTATATAAATGAACTTTGTTCCAATTGTGATTATATCTCGAATTTATTAGTCTTAAACTAAGAATGAACATTTATCCCCGTCCTTAACAGTTTAAAGTCACCAAGATTTCTTTTCAGCTACAAATTTTTAATAGGTATAGCTGACTAGGTTGAATTTCTCTGAATCTAGGTTTGATAAAAGAAGCACCTTCAGAGCTGAAACGTTGGGTTTCTATGACTATGGTTCGAAAAACAGATGAAACTTTCTTGTTAAAAGCATTTTTAAGTAGGATGTGTAGAAGATTTTTTTTTGTAAATATGTGTATGAGGATAAAGAGTAGTGTTTCAACACCTTCTCCCAAATTAATCTCCTAGTTACAATTTTTAATGTTCGTCAAAATAACCAGTTTGAATTTTCTTCAAAAAGTTTTGATACTTTCATATGCTCATGTTCAAAGGTGGGGGAACCCTATATTTTGAGATCTCAAATACAAAGCTTATATGATACTATGAAGTAAAAAGTCCTGTAAATAACTGGATAAGTAAAGTTGTTATATAAATAAACTTTGTTCCAATTGTGGTTATATCTCGAATTTATTAGTCTTAAACTAAGAATGAACATTTATCCCCGTCCTTAACAGTTTAAAGTCACCAAGTCTTCTTTTCAGCTACTTTTTATTTTTAGATTGTTTAAAATTTTCTTATTTTTATAGTTGATTTCGGATTTATGACTTTGAAAATGTATATCGAATAGTAGAAGAAAAATAAATAATTTTCATTACTCATTGCTACTCAGTATTTATAATTTAATTATGCCTTTAAAATTCAGTTGGACATTTAATTTCTTTTCAGATGGCTATTACGGAAAGCTTCCTTATAGAAACATCGCTTTCCTCATCTTCGGGTTAGTCATACCCTGTGGTATAGGGTTATTAATTCGTAGATATTTTCCTAGAACTGCAGATTTCCTCAAGAAGACTTTGAAGCCATTATCTATTGGTTTTATCATTTTTATTATGACATTTGGGGTTTATGCCAAATTTTACCTTTTTTATTTCTTCAATTGGAGGGTAAGTCATTTCATATTTGAGTTATAATTACTTATCTTTAAAAAACATGTAATTTCTTTGAACAATTGTAATTGTTCAGTTCTATATTTTGTTGAGTGGATTTGAAATAATTTTAAAAATAGTTAATACAATAAATATTGTGTTCTTACTTTATATAAGGACATTAAAAATATTTGAATGGAAATTAAGATTTAAATATTAATGTAGGTATATACAATTTCGTAAATATGTTTTACAAGTATACGTGACTATTTCTTTTTGACCAACAGGTTGTAGCAGCAGGATTCTGTCTTCCCTTCCTCGGATTTATTTTTGGAGGTACAGTGGCTGTTGTAACGAAACGAAAATGGGAAGATATTGTGGCTATTAGTATCGAGACAGGCGTCCAGAACACTGGTTTGGCCGTGGGTGTTATTAATGTGAGTGGCAAAAGTTTTTAAAAATTTAAATCATTAGTGAAAATAATTTTAATGGTTTTAGATTAAGTGCAAGTTTTTATACTTTTATAAATATGTGATATCTTGTAAAATATTAATACGTAATACATAGTTTGTGAAAATATACTGTAGTACATTTCATATCCGATATCATTATGTTAAGAAGTGATTAATGTATAATTCACCAATTATTACAATTAATATTAAAAGAATTTTCTCATTCCTATACAGTTAAGCTTTTCCTTTCATTATTAAATCTTTTCTACACATATGAACGGTAAAGTAGTTAAGACTCAAGTTAGTCTATTAATAAGGTCAAAGGTTTACATATTTTGACTATATTATAAATATTTTTAAATATATGGAATATATTAAAAGATTACAATATCAATATATATTTTCTAGATATTACAATATTTTAACAAAAAGCCATCCGGTTAATATTTATTTTTCCAGATCGCCCTTACAACAAATTCTCCCCATTGGGTTGATATAGCAATTTGTAATGCCCTGATTGTTGTGGGCTGTTGCGGAGAAACCATTGGGGAGGTAGGCATGTGGGAGAGTTGGAGGGGCGAGTCGGAAATTCGCTGTGGCTGTGACGCCCAATCCCTCTCTTTATGATTGTTTGCTGTTGCGACCATGACCCCTATCCCTCTCTTCATTTGTTTCATTGCCAAGTACATAAGGAGTAAAACAAATCCGAAAATGAGTATTTTGAACAATAAATTTGACGAATCTTCGGTTGCCATTACTGATATTAAAAGTTTCCAAGATCAAAATGATAATTCCAAAGCGTATATTCCCTAGCAGCGTTTATTCTTTATATTAATATTAGAATTATTAAAAATTGTCCACATGAACAAATTAAAGGAACAATTAAAATAGAAATTATTCGTGAAAGTTTGATATTATTTTTATAGTAAGAATCTATAGTCGAAAAATAATGAAAATATTTTTTTAAGGTAATGTTGAATCTCATTTTTTATAGATGTAAATAAGAAAATTTATTAAACATGTCACGAAGATAGTTTTCTAAAAAAAATAAATAAAAAATAAAAATAAAAATATTTTAAATAAACGTTTTAACTGTTAATTTTTGTTTACTTTTTCTTTAGATTGTCTAGCAGTTTCTTATTTTTTTATAGTTTATCACAGAGATTAATCATTATGGTATGATTAAGCTAATAAAAATATTTATTTTATTTTTTTTCTGGTTTGTATTTTCACTTTTTCATCTGCGTTTTGTATTTAGTGGTTTAAACAAGCTTTTAATGTTGTAGAAACTATTTAAAATATGATAATGGGAAATTTTTACCATTAGTTTGTCAGTTTCACTTTGGGTATTTTGCTAAAATAAAAAAAGCGTTATACAAAGTATTAATTAAACAAGATGTCTATGTGTGTGAATATTCTTGTGGCATATTGCTTTCTTGTAAAGTAAAAACATTTCATTCTGGAGTTTATTAGTTTTACAGAATAAATATACACACCTCTCTAGACCAAATAAATCTGTGCATAAGAATGTCTTCAAACATATAAGGAGTCTGTAACTATTACTTGGTTTATCTGGTTCTTTAGACCATTTTAGAGAAGTACATTTATCACTTTCTTGACCATATATCCTGCTTGTCCCCAGGAAAATGAATACTTTAATAACAGTCGTGTTTAAAATATCCTTAGAACTAAATTTTTGAGAATATGACTTCTAAACAAGTTTTCAGGTAGAGTCAGCAAAAACCATAAAAAATCATATTTGCAATCGTAAGAGAAAAAACAGTCTGAAACAAGCATTCTTTGCAGGAACTAGAATTTGGCAAATAATTTGCCTGCTCAGCAGCTCTCTTACGAAAAAGAGAATAATTTTGTAACTTTTCTTTCCATATTTTTAAATTTCTAGTGTTATTTAAAGTGTAATAAAATTGTTGTGCTAAGTTTCAGTGATAATAGTAAACATTAGTTTTAGATTTCTAGTACATTTTTCGTTGCTGGCAACAGTTACCCATTTCGGAAATCAGTACTTTTTGGGCTATGTTCAAAGTTTATAAATTTTAACTACAGATGGTCTATAGCTTTAACTTATTGGAGGTTAGGAAAGAAAGATACAATAAATAAAGTCCTATTTACTTAGCAAAGTTTACTCTGCATTTTATGGGGTAAATTACCCCTCAAAAACTGCAAAACATTTCATATTGCACTATATTATAAAACTAACGTTGCGTGCATTGTTACATTGCATATCATACAAATATACTTGTACTCTATTGGGAACCTCCTGAACATTGAACAAAATATATTTGAAAACGTCTTCAGTGGAATGATAATTGTATGTATATATACAAAAACTTTTAAATGAATTATAAGTAAGCTGAAATATTCATATCTCTCAAGCTCTCATCACATGTTTTCTATATAAGAAATTCAAACAATATATTAAAATAATAATAATTGAAATTCAATAGGAAAAATGTTTATATTTTTATATACTTCTGACAGATATCTGGATCTAATAAGTAAATACAATTTTAGTTTAGTTATATAGGATATTATTCCAAAATGACAATTTGGATAACTGTAAATGTGTGTCATAAACCGTAGTCAAATACAAAAACGAAATTTTTTGCCGTGGATTTATTTCACATATTGACAAGATTTTTGTCTATGCTTCATTATCAAAAAATAAAATTTCAAGAAAATAATTGCATGTAAAAATAGTAAAAAAAAATAAAAATATTTATAAATTTTACTCTTTACTTTACGAGATATTTTAAGCTATTTTAAATTCTTTGTGTACTGAAAGGTTAAAAACATATAAATATATATATATATATATATATATAATATATATATATATGATTTTTTTTATATTATATATATAATATATATAGTATATAATAATATATATTAATATATATATATATATTATATATATATATATGAGCCGTGTTCCAAAAAGTGGACCTGCTAGATTTTTTCGAGATGGTGAGGAGTAACCAGGTCTTAAGGTTTGTATCATTTCAACAAAGTTTTTAATTCCAATATTTAAAAATGAGACGTTGTAAGCATAAAAAAAAAAACTTTGATATTTTTTTATCAGAATTTCTTTTTGTGCAGTTGCCATTTTTATGGTATATTTTAGACAATTTCTTTTAGTTTTTGATGTGTCAGATACAGATAACCACGTTTTCATGCCAGAAATGTCTTTGCAGCCATCTAAAATTAGATGAATCCCTTTCTTGTACATCTGTAAGATCCATACTTTTCACGGTTGTATTAGCAACACTGATTCAACTAGATTTTGCCAGAAATATGACAGAGCTTACAAGAATTTTTTCAGATGCACTTTTATTTCTTTCATTTTATTGCTAATTGCAATCACTGTATATTTACATTTTTATTTTGCTGGTGCCTTAGACATTCAGAACTTCAGTCCATTCATTTCCCTCTAGTTTTCTTCCGGATCCCAGAGTCTTTGGCATTAACTGTTATAAATGAAACTTAAATAACTTTGAAAATACATAGGTTAATATTAAATTGCAGTTATTGCTAGAAAAGGAAAGGAAAAAAAAAAAAAAAAAATTCCAGCGGTTTTTTTTTCGGGTTTTTATGTGAAAAAAACGAAAAAAAACCCGGGTAAAACTGGGTTTTTTCAAAAAAGTGGGTTTTTTGCCAACCCTGAATAAACGTGTATGTCATAAACGTGTCAAATACAAAAACGATGTATTTTTTTGCCGTGGATTTGTCTTCATATATTGTATTGATAGATTTTACTATACTTCATTATATTTCGTGTTGGTGCATAAGGAAGTTTTAAAACATTTTGTTAGTGTTGTACTTTCCTCGTTGCAAGTCCGGAGACGTACGTTTTATCTCCTTCTCTCGTTCCTCGAATTCTTTCGATTGGTTTAAATGGCAAATTTGAAACTGATTGCAAATACTTCCTTTCTCATCAACTAAATCACTCACACCTTTTGTATTTCTGAATTCTATATTTTAAACAATTTGAAAACTTGTCATTAAGATTGAGATTAAAATTGGTGAAAATCAATACAACATTAATAATAAATAGGGTTTAACAATCAATTAAAAGACTGAAATTTTTTCAAAAATGATGAAAAGACTTATAAGATTGTTTGTTTTAATTTGCAATTCCGGTACTAAGAAAGGTGCCAAGAATTATGTTTGGTTTAGAAGATATTTGTATTTTTTTTTATTTTGTAATCTCAAGATGGGGCGTTGAAAGAGGAACCATTCACTCATTTAATCATTTTTTGTACGTAGATCCTACGGAAATAAAAAAAAAAATAACCATAACTTCAAAATGAATATCCTTGCACGGCAGATAGGTTGTTCGAAGTGGTAGGTACCTCAACATTCTTTTGGTGAACCCTTTAAAGTGACTTAATTTGGGATAATTATTCCCCTGCCATCCTTACTTCAAATATTTTCATAAACTAGTTTTCTATATGGCAATTCTTAATAGTTACCAAAGTTTTTTTTTTATACGTTATAACTTAAATCTATACCTCACAATAAGGAAGGTGATTCAAGGAAAAAAATCAGTAAAAATAGATGACGACCTTTAAATGCGTAACGTAATAAATAAAATAAAAATTATATATACTGTATATTCAAAATCTCAAGTAAACTTTATATGCTCCTCCATTTGCTATTTCTTCGTACCGCAAACCACGCTCTCTTATCATATTTCTCACAACAGGTTTAAGAACGGGAATACCATCCGGGGAGTGAAGCCCCCGACCGGTTATAATCTGTATGGCAGGCAAGCTGTTATTTTCCTGGTGATGCAAAAACTTATCAGCTAGATACCTTGCTTCGGAAACTTTTCTTCCATGCAAGTCTATGGTTTCAAAACCATCTTGATGGAATATGCTTAAGCGTCTTGCGGTGACATATCTGTAGTAATACCTTTAATGGAAGATATAACGGCAATTGTGCCGTCGGAAGAATTACTCTCTCCATTTTCCTGAAAAAATGAAAAAAAAGATAAAACAATAAAAAATAAAAAACATGTAAAAATAATATTTTACACATTTTCAAAAAAAAGCTTAAATACATATATCCGATACAATAAAATGGCCTTGCCCTTGATTCAATAAAGAAAAAAAAAAAAACCGACAACATCAGTAACAAACAACTAGAAACAATCACTTTTGAAGCTGTCGAAAGATTCAAAGTAAGAACTAAATAGAAAAGAGAAAAAAAAAGAAAAGAACAAAAAGTCCAAAAGAACTAAAACTTATAAAGTTAACCCCCAAACGCAATGTAAAAACCAATTTTTAAACATAGAAATACATTCGTCGAGAAACACGATAGAATAACAAAAAAATTAAAAAAAAAAAAAATTTTAAATACAATATGAGAAAAATACCCTTTGTTTTATTTCCAGATTCTTAGAATAAAAGTGGACCACTTTCTTTATTCGTTTGCTTAAGATTTTCAAGTCTTCTTTCAGCATATGAGTCTAAACCTACAAGTTTAATAAATAATAATATTGTAAAAAATCTCTATAAGAGAATTCGTGCTTAAATTCTAAAAATCATTATATAGGACGTTGTGTTTATGGAAGTAGATTATTTTTTATTTTTTAGATTTTTTTTTTTTTTGCTAAGATTTCTACATACATTTATTTTTTAATTTTTTAGTGGTAAAATGAATGCATGGTACTGCTTGAACATATGTCACGGGGGCCTCACGGCACGCCGTACCTTAACCTTGTGAGTTACTGGGATTACAAATATTACTATCAATATCAATAAAGACTATAAGCCTTATACATTGAAATATGATAGAGAGCGTCTGCCCAGTATGGAGCTATAAATATGTAACATTGTGGAACCATAATTTTTTTTTTTTTTTTTTAGGTCTCATTTCTTCTAACTTTTTTTTAACAGTTTTTCCTTTTTTTCCACAAGATCATTTCCAACAATATTTCATATAGTGAGTTTTTCAATACGAAAATTATTCGCGGGTTTCATAAACCGGCTGGTGTCGCTTTAATTGATAATTACTTCCATAGACAAATGTTATAAAAATATGAAATTTAGAGCCCTAATATTTCTATTTAAAAACTTAAAAGTAATATATATATATATATATTATATATATATATAATATATATATATATAATATATATTTTATTATTATATATATTTATAATATATATAATATATAATATAATATATATTAATATATTTAATATATGTTATTATACCGGGTCATCTGGGTGAGGCGCATCCGCTTCCCGTGTGTTTCTGAAATTTACTACCATAATAAGAGACTCCCGCCCTTTGAGCCGCGGTCCCTCTGGGCAAAACCTATTGGACAGATTTTTAATAACGCCTCAGAATCGAGAGATCTTTCCGTTATGTGCGAAAACTGCTATGTTTCTGGACCCCACGGATTTTTGTATTGTAACTATTGAACACTTCCCCACGATTAACCTCACTTCATCTGGAAGGCCACCTGCAGCTAAAATAAGCGATCCCTTCGCTGGCACGCTCTCGACATCCCAGATACAGAAACAGTTGGGGCAAAACCCCGGAAAAAGGTGCCCGTCCTAGTCCGTTCTCAGTTGTTTACATCCACACTTGGCTGCCCCCACTTGAACTGACCGTGCAGATCATTCCTCCGCACGGCGCCTATTCCCGACGAATTACTTATTGCCGCCCCACGACACCACCGTCGACGAATCCAACATATATAACCTACAACTCAACCACACCAGAACATCAAACAAAAACACACGAGAACTATAATTCTTGTGAGAATGCACTTGAAAAGCTCTAGGAGTTTTTAAAGAACCCTTTGACGAATCAACGTCTTATAACAGAAAAGAAACGGTCCCCGTCCGTTCAAGCTACTACTCTAATCAAAGTTCCATCTTGTCTCTTTACGGTCTTGGAGATTATCCTTCTTATTGGTAACTCCGGCGAATAAGAAACACATCAAGAGGCACTTTTAATGCTTCCCGTGCGGAAAACAAAGACATTTTTCATTCTAAGCCATCTCAAACAGAAGAGATTTCCTGTTGTATAATGTAAATACAGATTTTCCCCGACCACGAACATGTCGAGACTTCCCTGATTCCCATAGTCACCTGACTTATAAATTGCTTGGCTGACTTCTTTTAACACTCCTTTCCCACCTACAATGAAATGAAAATAGGTTTACAAACTTCAGTGTTCGTCCGTATTATTTCCGACCCAGAACAGTTGTTATTAAGTGCCAGTAGTTTTGGTCATCCCTAAAACAATACTGTAGGGGGTACAGCGTGACCTTCTGCGCGATCCTGCGGAGAAGATTTCACATTCCCTGTGTAAACACTCCACACTGCAAAAACTGTAAAGGAGGGGAGGGGTGAAGAAACCCCCACGAGCCTCTTTCCCTAAATGCCCGTCTTACCTGTATGAAACATAAATTGAAGCAGGAGAGATGCCATACCACTCAAAGGCAAATATCCTACAGACAAAGGCAATCCTATCACTACAATTGCAGAAGCCCCCTCTGCCTCTGTGTATCAACCCACCGACACAACCCATTCCAGTAAACTACAACCACAACTCCAGCGGGACTACGTGTAATTACTGCACTTGCCCGCCTGCACCTGCCTTATATTACCAACTATTTAAATAGTCCGAAGCAGCATTGATCCAATGTACCGACCAAAGATCGCACGACACAACCCTAGCCTCGAGTATGTTTCAACCCACGCACACAAAGATTGGGAGCATTTCCCTGCCGATGAAACTTTGCCCCATACACTACCCCTGCGTTTGCCCAAACCCAACCGTAGGAGGCCTGGCGTCTTCTCTTCTTCTTCAGCTTCCCAGAAGTAGACTATGCGTCTGTCAGGGCAAACCATCATGTTTCCTTCCATCTTGTTGGTTTGAGGGGCTGTTTTTGTGGAGTTTCTCGAGCATAGATTCTTTACACCACCGGCTTGCTAGGCCTGTCGTGGCAACCCTCCTCTTTAATCCGGGCTTGGGACCGTCATATATTGCTTTCTAGCAATGCATGGCACCATGCAACGAAGAAAATCTTCATTATGAGCAAATCTGCGAACATTAAGTTTTCACATTCTTTGTAAAGGAAGCAGTAAAATAGGGGAAAAAAGACAGTGCCAGCACTCCAATACTCGAGAAGAAATTCTTCTTAAATATGCTTATTTTCGTTCTATGTCCCCTAATCCGCCTCCCACCATTGTCCCTACACCAAAAACGATGTCCCTGTGCAGAAACAAAGACCAGACAACCACTGATATTCGCTAATAAATATAAAAACATTTAGTTCATTTAAACAGAAACACATCAACCCCAGACTATAAAAAAAATGCACCTCAGAAGATACCTGGCTCGCAGGTCTATTCCCGACGAAAAAGCATTTGGCAACAATAGATTGTAGCCAATCAACCACAGCTATCGAACAACCCACCAACTAAACCTCTGAAAGCTTGCTGGAATATTCCAGCTCCTCCAATCTTCCCCCAACTCTTCTTTCGAGTCCTATTAGAGCACTCCCAAAAGGATTCTATACTCTACCGGATCAAATGGATTCCAGTTCCTAAATGTAGTATGATGTGACGGTGCCCTCTTATTTTATCGCTTCTAAAGGTGGTGAATCTAAAACTACTCAACGCAAACACCGCAAACCCTCCAAGCGATCTGCTGCAGTCTGCGTCATGAAAGGGAACCCAGAGGTCTCACATCCTAACTCAGATTGTCCAGCCTTCCAAATTTACCCACCTGATGGCTCGTTGACAAGGCCTCCAGCAATAGACTTTAGACACAAAACCTTTTGAGTATCACTGATTGTCCTTTCAACTCTCCCATCAGAGATCGCTTTCACTGTTAACCCAACGAAACCTATATTGGATCACAACCTCACAACTCTAAGGCCTTCACAA
>JABUQX010030076.1:0-2500 GCA_015478945.1 Trachelipus rathkii
TAATAATAATAATAATAATAATTAATCAATATATAATAATAATAATAATAATTAATAATAAAAATTTTTTTTGGAAAATTTTTTTCCTTAAGTCTCAATAATAATAATAATAAAATAATAAAATAATAATAATAATAATAAATAATAATTAATAATAATAATAATAATTAATAATAATATAGTTAATCAATGAAAATGAAAGTTATTTATTAATTGGAAATAGGCAGGACATGTTTGTGATCCGTAACGATTTCTTAGGTCAGTGGCTGTTCCTCATACATGTATAAAATATGTTATGCTAGGGACTTAAATGTAAGGGTTTCCAAGTTTGCAGATAATAGCAAATTGGCTACCTTAATAAAGAATAATGATGGATGTATAAAGATTTAAAAGATAAGGAGGGAGCTGTAATCGTTGATGGGATGAGCAGGTTCATTCCTTCTTCAGCTAAATTTTTCTTTCCTCATTCATTCCTTCTAAAACAAATCTTTCTTTCCTCAAATTCATGGTTCGATCGTGCTTATTCTCTGGCCATTCAGGCTAGAGACAGTGCCTATCGGGTGTGGAAAAATTCTCGTTCTCCTATCACTCTCGCTAATTTTCATTCAGCTAGAAATCGTTGCAGGGATACTCTTCTACTGACAAAGCTGGCTGTTCATCAAAGGAAAAGTGCGCTAACCTCCCTTGGTTTCTGCCTACTGACAAATCTTTACTTCTCAGAACTTCTGTAAACTCTGCTTTCCTCCTCTTATTCGATCTGATAATTGTGTTGCTAATTCTCCAAATACTGAAAAGCTAATCTTCATCGGCCCCTCGATCAACTATATTCTCTATATGTCTCAATACTAGCACTTTCCCTCCCTCAGTGTTGGAAGCTCTCACATGTCCAACCTATTCCGAAAAAAGGAAGCCGCTCTGATCCTTCTAACTATCGCCCTGCAGCTCTCACTTGTATTCTATCTAAGATCTTTGAAACCCTTCTCAACTCACTTCTTAGATCATCTGGAAACTCACTCCGATCGCCAGTACGGCTCTCGTTGCACGAAGTCTACTGGCGATATACATTCCTATCTAACCGATTTATGGTTTTCGCTCTTAGAACTACGGGGAGACTTGGGGTGGTGGTGCTTGACACATCCCAAAGCATTTGACGATTATTGGCACCGCGTCACTTGCTCTCCAAGCACCCCTCTTGGGTTTCCTTCTTCTCTTTGCTTACTTATATCTAGTTTTCTTTCAAATCGCTCAATATCGGCTGTTGTTGATGGGGCAACTTCTTCTTTTCTGTCAATAGTGGTGTTCTTCAGGGTTCTGTCTTATCTCCTACTTTATTCCTACTTTTCATTAATGATCTTCTCACCTGCACCTCTAACTCTATCCATTCGTATCCAATGGAACTCTACCTTCACTCTTTAACTTTCATATTCAATTCTACTCCCTCTTTTACTTCTAGAATTGCCTCTGGTCTTAATCTTTCGGATAGAATTTCCGGATGGGGTCGTCTCAACCTTGTGAAATTCAATTCTTTAAAAACCCAAAACTTGTTACAAATCTCCATTCTCCAAAAATACCTTCTAACTTTTCCTGTCTGGCTTTCCGACGGGTTCTGATCGTCTCTCTGTTTGACAATAAAACATCCTTGGCCTTAACCATGAACAAAAAAATTTCTTGAAACCTCACATCACAACGGTTGTTAGGCGGCCTCAAATAACTGGACACTTCTGTTTTAAGCTTGTGAGGACTTCCTACTCTTTCTCCAGGTTCTCCGCTATACAAAGTCTCATCCGTTCCATGATGGAGTACAGCTTCTTATATCGGGGGGGCCGGGCGGGCTCGGTTTCAACCCGGCTTTTTGGACAGGTCGAGTCAACGGCAAAAAGGCTTTATTAAACTTGTTATGTGTACTTTCATTCCCTGACCCTCTAGTCTTTGCGAGGCGATGTTTTGGTGCTTATCTCTATCCTATTAGGTACCTTTAGCGGCAATGTGCTCGAGGGAACTTATCCTCTGCGTAGCCACCACCTTTTACGATGCCTTTCGTAGCACAATTAGCGGTTGTATCGGCGCAACAAGTATTGTGTTGACATTTGGTAACTCCAGGTAGTTTGCTGTGGTTGCTTCTTCTTTCCCACCACCTCTGTTTTGTGGAATTTTCTTCCATCTTCTGTATTTCAGATAGAGGTGAAGAGGGTGAACTTTTAGAGTAATACCCCCATGCTTCAAATATGGCGTAATTGCCGCTTAGAGGAGTGAACTTTGAGAGACTACACCCCTTCCTTGGTATAGCGGCTCTGCTCGTTCGAGTGGTGGTGACAAGTTGACAACTGTAAAAAAAAAATCCTTGAATGGGCAGATATGTGGCAAATGAACTGAATCTCCTATTCCCCCCATCCAAAACATCATTCAGATTATCCCAGAAAATCGTACTCTTTTCAACATTAACCTCAGATGGATCATATGTCGCAACCACACAAATTTTGACCTTTTCAAACTTAAATTT
>JABUQX010030076.1:5000-10000 GCA_015478945.1 Trachelipus rathkii
AGAGATATTTCCTAGCTAATTCAGGTAAGATGCAATCAGGATAAAGAGCTTTTCTTTCTTTCCACCATAACAGTGGATCAGCATCCGATTTTCGTTCCATAAGTGGTGCTGCAAAATATTATCCACAGTTCATTTTGAATAAGTATTTTAATTTCATGTTGTTTTCTTCTCACTGTTGGTTCTACGTTGCATTTTTAACTTTTTCATTCTTTCATCCAGGTAACTTTGGTTTAATTGTATTCTGGTAACCTTTTCATTCTTCTGGTAACTCATTTTTCTTGTAGCATGTCATCAAAGCACTTCCATAAAATTGAATGTTTCCTCTTATCAATATCTGCCGTTTCATTTTCAGATTCTTCATGTGAATCTGTATTAAGACTGATCATTATATCATCATTTTATTCATCAGAATCTGAACTTAATGTAATATTTTTTTTAGCTTTTATAAATTTTTACTTCTTTGAGCATAAATTTTGTTTTATTCTGATCAATAATATCAAAGGGAGCTAATTTCTGTATTGTGGATTAGACTGGTTGCAAGTACATAAGTTTTCTTCTCTTTAAGGTTACCAAAACGTCAGTTTAACAGAATTTAAAGTTCATCTTTCATAGTTTTTACATCGCTATCCTTCCAAGTTTTTGCTAAATATTTTTGCAATGCATTAACTGCAGGTATTACAAAAGATAAATCTACATCATCATCACTCGCTCTTTTAGTTAATTCTTTAAATGGTTGTAGCAATCTAATTATATTCTCCATTAGCTTCCAGTGATTTGCATTTAAGATTTCTAGATTGTTTTTCGAATTTGAAGAATATATAATAATTGCAATTTTTTGCTCTATGATCCTTTGCAGCATATAATATGATGAATTCCATCTTGTTTCCACATCTTGGATAAGCTTGTGTATTGGCAAATTAGTATTTTGGAATTTCCGGTTAATTTAGTTTTAGCAATTCGGTGATACAAAATGACCTTCCATTTTTCCTCATAAGTAAATTAATTCTTTTAATTGATTTTTTTGAGAAAATATAGCATCATGTATTACTAGCTGTAAGGAATGAATAAAACATGTCTCATTTATAACACCTGTCGCTCTCATACCTTTTGTAATGTTTGGTGCGTTATCTTAGGACAGCGCTTCCCAACCTGGGGTACGCGTACCCTTGGTGGTACTCTGCATACCGGTTGGGGGTACATGAAAATAATGTTGATAATGGCGGAAAGCACCAACTGAAATTATTAAAAGGCAGGTTTGAAGACTTGTATATCAAGATTAATAATTATTATGTACTTTCATCATGCAGTAAGATAATGTGATTACAAATTATTTAAATGCTGTCTTTATTTGTTTTGATATTAGGGTATATACTATTATAACAAGTTGAAATAAATTGTAAAATGTAAAATAAAAAATAATAGGCTATAGAAGTCATTAATTTGAGTCTTTTGATTATTTAGCTAACCCTAAGAACATTACTATCCAACAAAAACAAACATTTTTTTTGGCGTGAAGGGACAGGTAGGAGGAGTTATGAGCAAAGAGGGTACTAATCCATGAAAAGCCTAATCAAGGGGTACGTGGGAGTAAAAAGGTTGGGAAGCGTTGTCTTAGGACAACATGAATATTTTATTTTTTTAAATCCCAGCTCTTAAGTATTTCCTCACTTTTTAGACATATATTTTCTGCTGAATGAGAAACACTAAAACTACTGATTTGTAATGTTTCACTCTTCCTTTGAAAATCTTTATCAATCCAATGCCCTGACATACTTATAAAGCTTTCATTGTTATACGAGCAAGTCCAAATATCTGATGTTAATGATATTGCTTGAATTTCTTGCAGCTGAAGTGTTATTTTGTTCTTTACCCTTTTATATATTGTTTGGATAATCTCTTCTGAAAAGTACCTCCTTGATGGAATATTATACTGTGGACATACGTGATTTATTAATCTCTTAAATCCAATGTCTTCAACAAAAGAAAATGGCAGATTGTCCACAGCAATCAATTCCCCAATTTTGAAATGAATTTCTGTGCTTTTTCTATCATTAATTTCCCAAATCTTTGTTTTATCAGTTATTTCAAACAGTGTAGGCTGAAGAAATCTTTTTTAATAGAGGTAGAAGTTGATGATATGGATGGACATGGATCATCATCTGCTGTGTCTGTGATATCATGTTTTCTTTTTTCGGCCACTTTTCCTCTTGAAGATTCAGATATTTCTTTTATCTTCAAATATATGGTTTTATGTTTCTCTTCAAGATGATCAAGTAAAGGTTTTGTGCTATAATATTTTGAACCTTTCTTTGGGTTTCCTCTTGATAGTAATGTATTCCCAATAGCGCACAAGTAGTTCACACCTCACGGGTTTAGCCCTCTTCAAGGAGTGTAACTTCTCTAGGTAGTTACTACTTAGGATCCGGACGAGGAAGGTGCATGATAATTGCATGTTTAGAGTCAATCCTTTCAATAATAATAATATTATATATATATATTATATATAGTAATATATATTATATATATATATATATATATATTATATTATATAATATATATATATATATATATATTTAGTATATATATGATATACATAAATATATCATATCTAAGGTATGTATAAATGAAATTTCATTCTCCGGCCGGAGACTCCGGCCTCCGGCCGGAATTAAAATTTTAATTCTCCGGCCTCCGGCTCTCCGGCCTCCGGCCAAAATTACTCTCCGGTGCATCACATATATAATATATATTTATATATATATATATTATATAATATATATATATATATATATATATATATATATTATATATATATATATACGGACAACACCCTAATAATATATATATATTTCATATGATATTTATGATTCTACAATAATGTATTTATTATTATTATTCATTAAAATTATTTTGTAGCTTTTAAAAAATATGTATATAAGTTTGCCCAGGAAAATAAAAAAAAAACTTTACATATTTTTTTTCAAAGAAAGAAAGAAAAATAAAATTATAATTTTTTTTTAAATATTCATTTTTTTTCTTAATTAAAATTTTAAATTAATTAATTTCACTCGTTAATATTAAAATTAATTCAATTTATATTATATTCCCTTTTGTATAAGTTGGATAAAAATAATAATAATTAACATTAAATCATATCAATCAAATTTTTTTTTTAATTCCAATTATTTTTTATTTATTTTAAGATTATTCAATGTGTATTTCTCTTCTCTCTCTCTCTCTCTCTCTCTCTCTCTCTCTCTCTCTCTCTCTCTCTCTCTCTCTCTCTCTCTCTCTCTCTCTCTCTCTCTCTCTCTCTCTCATATATATATACATATATATATATATATATATATATATATATATATATATATATATACTATATATATATATAATATATAATATAATATACTATATATCTATATATATATATACTCGTACGTGTACATAAAATTAAGAGCAACTCACATATTAACTCAAAAAAGGGGCTGATTGAAACCACCACCAAATCCAAAAGGTCCACCACCAAATCCTCCAAAAGGTCTACCAAATCTGTTAAATCTGTTGAATCTGTTGAATCTTCTCAATCTGTTGAAACGACCAAAACTGTTGAATCTATTGGTACCGAATGGTCTACCAAACCCGAACCCACGGTTGGAGAATCCGCGACGCCCTCCAAATCCAAGCCCAGATCCGAAGAATTGGCTGCTCACCATCGACACAATGATGGCAAAAACCATAGCGAAGAGAGATACCTTGTGAAAAGATTGTTATCATTATTATTATTATTATTATTATTATTATTATTATTATTATTATTATTATTATTTTATTATTATTATTATTATTATTATTATTATTATTATTATTATTTATTTATTTTATTTATTATTATTTTATTATTATTATTATTATTATTATTATTATTATTATTATTATTATTATTATTATTATTATTATTATTATTATTATTATTATTATTATTATTATTATTATTATTATTATTTTATTATTATTATTATTATTATTATTATTATTATTATTATTATTATTATTATTATTATTATTATTATTATTATTATTATTATTATTATTATTATTATTATTATTATTATTATTATTATTATTATTATTTCAATCCTACATACAACTGGTAAAATCTTTGAAAAATTAGTCCATGCACAACTTACTAATTATTTGCATGAAAATGGGCTTTTATCACAAAATCAGTTTGGTTTCACCAAAAACCGCAACACAGAAGATGCTCTGGTTTTCCTTACTGAAAAACTATACAAAGCACTAAATGAAAAACAAACATGTGTACTCTTACTTCTAGATTTCTCGAAAGCATTCGATGTAGTTCCACACAACCTACTCTTAAGCAAATTAGAGAGACTTGGTATCACTAATGGTCCACTACAATGGTTTCAGTCTTACTTATCTGACCGAACACAATACGTTCATTTAGGAGACACATCATCCTCACTTGCCTCAATTTCCCACGGTGTCCCTCAGGGCTCTATACTGGGGCCGCTATTCTTTAATATATATACTAATGACTTCCAAAATTGTCACAGTTCAATACACTCTCAATATGCTGACGACACTGCAATCTTAATATCAGACCGTAATATAAACACACTTAACGAAAAAGTAAATAATGAATTAAAAAACATTATAACATGGGTAGAGGCAAACAGACTCTCCCTAAATCTACAAAAAAAAAAAAATTACCTAGTAATAACAAATCAAAAGAACCCTGTTCAACTAAATGTAAGAGCAAAAAATATAACTATAAATCGGCTATCGTCTGCCAAGTTATTAGGTGTTATCCTTGATGACAAGCTTTCTTTCAAAGAACACATAAATAGTCTCATTAGCAAATTGTCTTATGCTAACTATGCATTCCTTAAGATAAGGAATTTTGTTCCAAAATATATTTTAAAAAACCTTTACTATAGTCTTGTTTATCCTCATCTACTCTACTGTCTTTCAGTTTGGGG
>JABUQX010030076.1:30000-37500 GCA_015478945.1 Trachelipus rathkii
GACGTAGAGCGATGAAACTCGGTATACACCTATCATATAAGGTATCATTGCTGAAACCAGAGTTAAATTATGGTGAGCACCCCAGGGGGGATGCTGGCCCCCAAAAACTTGAATATTGACGTAGAGCGATGAAACTCGGTATACACCTATCATATAAGGTATCATTGTTGAAACCAGTGTTAAATTGTAGTGAGCACCCCATGGGGGGATGCTGGCCCCACAAACCTAGAATATTGACGTAGAAGGCTGAAACTCGGTATACACCCATCATATAAGTTATCATTACTGTTGCCAGTGTTAAATTGTAGTGAGCACCCCATGGGGGGATGCTAGCCCCTCAAAAACTTGAATACTGTCGTAGAAGGCTGAAACTTGGTATACACCTATCATATAAGGTATCCATGCTGTAGACGAGATGAAATGACCATGAGCACCCATGGGGGGATTCTGAGACCCCAAACCTAGAATATCGACGTAGAACGATGAAACTCGGTATATACCTTTCATATAAGGTACCCATATCGTATATGGGGTTAAATAACCGTACACACCCCAGAGTGGGGTGGTGACCCCTCAATCATAAGAAATTGACATAGAACGACGAAACTTGGTATACAGCTATCTTATGATCTTTCCTCGAAACAGAAAAGAAAAAAAATAAAAATTAAAAAAATAATTAAAAAAAAATTAAAAAAATTTTAAAAAAAAAAATTAAAAAAAATAAAAAAAAAAAATTAATTAAAATTTTTTTTTAAAAAAATTAAAATTTTTTTTTTAAAATTTATAAATTTTTTAAAAAAATTAAAAAAAAAAAATTAAACATTTTATTTTTTTTTAGTTTATAACAAAAAATTTACGTTTTTTATATAAATCAAACACCCTCTAGAGCCTCCTGAGCCTCTGGAGCCTCTTGAGCCTCTTTAGCCTCCCAGCCTCCTCAGCCTCCCCCACCTCACGCCCCTCCCCATCTATGATCTATTGATTCATGTGATATTTTGCATAACATAACACAAAACTTTCATTTATTTTTGTTTTATATGCTTTAAACAGTTTGTTTTTTAACTTAAAAGTTTTATTGTCGTCCGCTTTTCAAACTATTTATAAGTTAAGAAATTTGTGTTTTTACATACCCTAAACCTGTAATATCAGTAAATCAAACCACCCACCCCTCCCCCATCCCTACCCCAATCCTGGATATTTATACATTAACATAGTAATATTTAACAAAATTTTATCATAACCTTGTCTAATTATCATACTGATCAATGAATATATGCTAACATTAACAAAGATCCATACTTAACAACAGTAAAGTAACTAACATTGAGTGCAGAACGTAACCTACTTACACTTTTTCTAACATATCACTGATATTTTTACATTAACATAGTAATATTTAACAAAATTTTATCATAACCTTGTCTAAATATCATACTGATCAATGAATATATACTAACGTAACAAAGTTTTCACATCAATAAAGCAAACATAGCATCACCTGAACTAAGAACTATAACGGTGCACTCACAAAACCTAACACATCTTAAGCCATGAATAAACAGTTAACATTAACAAACTTCCACACTTACTTAACAACAGTAAAGTACCTAACATTGAGCACAGAAGGAACCTACTACACTTTTTCTAACATATCACTGGATATTTTTTACACTAACATAAGTAACATTTAACAAAAATTTATCACAACCTTGTGTAAGTATCTTACTGATCAATGAATATATGCTAACGTAACAAAGTTTTCACATCAATAAAGCAAACATAGCATCATATGAACTAGGAAAATAATGTACAACGACAGACCTAACATACCTTATACACGAATAAGCAGTCAACATTAACAAAGTTCCAAATATTACATTCAGAAAAGTAGCTAACATGCATACAGAACGTAACCTACTCACACTTTTTCAAGCATATCTCTTTTATTTTTACATTAACAACGTAACATTTAACAAAATTTATCATAACCTAACCTAATTATCATACTGACCAACGAAAATACACTAACGCAACAAAGATTTCACATCAATAAAGCAACATAATCATACCCTAACCTAAAGAATAATACATAATCAACGACAAAACCCTAACATCCCTTATGGCATAAATAATTCACTAACATTAACAAATCCAGAAGTTCCATACTTAACAACAGTAAAGTAACCACCCGGTGCATAAAACACGTAACCTATCCAACTGTTTTCAAACATATCTCCTACATATCATTACTGATTTTCCGTATTAACACATGAGTAAATATTTATCATCCCGTACCTAATTATCATACTGATCAGCGAACATATGCCAACGTAACAAAGTTTATGGCTTAACAAAGCTAACATATTTTAGTCTGAACCAAGAATGTAACATACAACGAAAAACCTAACAGAGTTTAAGCAAGAATAAACCTGCTAAAATATTAACAAAGATTTCATACTTAACAAACAGTAAAGTAGCCTAACAACGCATACAGAACGAACATGTACGAAGCTGATGAGGTAAATATTTCATTTAACAAATCAGTATAGCGATGTGTTTGTTTATTTTAATTTTAATTTCATTTCTGTGAAACCTTTTGTTTTTTTTTTAAAAAAAAACTTTTATATCTCCCTTTAATTTTTTCTTTAAAACTTTTTGTTTTTAAAAAACTTCTAGTTATTTTTAATTTCATTTCTTTAAAACTTTTTGTTTATAAAAAACTTTTATTTATTTTTAATTTCATTTCCTTAAAACTTTTGTTTATTTTTAATTTTATTTCTTTACCAAACTTTTTGTTTTTTAAAAACAAACTTTTACTTTTTAATTTATTTCTTTAAATCTTTTTGTTTTTTACTAAAAAATTTTATTCTTTTTTTTATGTTTATAACGCAAAAAAATTTTGTGTTTTTACATACCCTAAAACGGTAAATCAGTGAATCAGTAAATCAAACCACCCATCCCTCCCCCCTACACGTCCCAACCCTGATCTATTGAGGTATTGATCTATTCATCTATTGATCTGTTGACTCCAGTCATATTTCGAGCATCATTTTTGGATAAACGTAGGTTCATAAAAATGTTCTTTTTATATTAACCCTGAATATATGTTCGACATAACAAAATATTTTGAAAATCACTATGAACCTAAACATAAACATACACATGGATGTAAGAATATATATGTATAACATAAACCTAGACATACTTTAAACACGAATAAACAGTCGACATTAACAAAGTATATCATACTTAACAACAGGAAACTAACTGACGATGCATACAGACCGTACCCTATTCACACTTTTTTTTCAAACATATCTCTAACATATCACTGGTATTTTACATTAACATAGTAACATTTAACCAAAATTTATCATAACCTAGTCTAATCATCATACTGACCACGAATATAATCACTATATCGTTAAACATAAAGTTTTCCATCAACACACGTAACATATAGAATGACCTAAGAAATATAATGTACACCCGCCTCAAACTAAACACATCTTTAAAGACAACGATAACCAGTTTTAACATTAACAAAGTTTTCATAACTTAACCACCAGTAAAGTAATAAAACAATTGCATAGCAGAACGTAAAATCCTATTCAACTTTTTTTCAAACATGTCTCTAACATATCACTGTTATTTTTACATTAACATACTAACATTTAACAATAAGTTACCATAACTTAATCTAATTATCATACTCGCCAACAAATATATGCTGACGTAACAAAGTTTTTCACATCAATAAAGCTAACATATCATATCCTGAACTAGGAATATAACGCACAACGACAAAACCTAACATACCTTATGATCGAATAAAAGGCTAACAGTTACAAAGTTCCATACTTAACAACACTAAAGTAACTAACAATGCATACAGAACGAACATTACGAAGCTGATGTGGTTCCTGTTTCACTAGAGTTATCAGATACAAGTCGAGAAATTGTTCAAACTCCTCCCACTTTTCGAAACATTACGCAATACCTATGATTCTTGTTTGGTTCGTTTTCGAAACATTACGCAATACCTATGATTCTTGTTTGGTTCGTTTTCGAAACATTAAGCTATACATTTGATTCTTAAGTATGAACATAACAAATTTATTAAAAACATTTTATGTTTTTGTTAATGTCTTTATGTTTTATAACAACTCTAAAAACTTTTATTTATTTTTAAGTTTATTTCTTTAAAACTTTTTTGTTTTTAAAAAACTTTTAATTTTTAATTTTATTTCGTTAAACCTTTTTGTTTTTACTAAAAATTTTATTCTTTTTATTTTTATAAGTAAAAAAATTTGTTATGTTTTACATAACCAAAAGCAGTAAATCAGTATAATCACCCATCCACTCAATCTCTCATCATCTCTACCCTCCCTGATCTATCGATCTATCGATCTATTGATTCAAGTCACATTTCGTGTATCATTTTGGATAACCATAACATAAATTCTTTATACACTGATCAACGAATATATGCTTACATAACAAAGTTTTCACATTAATAAAACTAACAGACCATCAAACGGTCTAAAATATAATTGTACAACAACAAACCTAACACATCTCAAACCTCAACAAACGGTTAAAATTAACAAAGTTCCACACTTAACAACAGTAAAGTAACTAACATAGCGCTCAAAAACGTAACCTATTCACACTTTTGTCAAGCATATCTCTAACATAGCAATGTTAATTTTAGATTAACATGGTAAATATTTACCGAAAAATATATCATAACTCTTTTCTAATTATCAATAATGAACCGATCATCGAATATAGGCTTTAGTAACAAAGTTTTTCACATGGGTATAACGAATGACCTCGTAAAGATATCAACAACAAGCGTAGAGATGCGAGGAGATGTCATCGTATCAGCACAGCGAAAAATGTCTTACTGATGGAAATAGGGTGCGTAAGCAGTTCTCATAGGTAATGAGATTCTTTCTTTCAACCAATCAAGCTCGAGAATTTGCTCAAACTCACTCGCCTGTTTTGAAACATACATGCAAATACCTATGGGATTCTTAGTCAGGATCGTTTTTCGAAACATTACGGCAATACACTTGATTCTTGTTTTGTTTAACATAAGAGTTCACCAACTTAACAACAGTAAAGTAATAACATAACATACAAAATTCGTTAACGCTATTCATACTTTCTTCTCAAACATAACCTTAGCTAACAAAATGTTATTTTTACATTACATGGTAACATTTCCACAAAAAGTTAACATAACATAGCTAACATGAACTTAAGAAAAATAATGTGCACCGACATACCCTAAGCACGACTACACATGAATAAACTGTTAGCATTAACAAAGTACCACACTTAACACCTGTAAAGTAACTAACATTGCATGCAAAACGTAACCTATTCATACTTTTTCAAGCATATCTTTAACATATTAACGTTAATCTTACATTGAACACAGTAACATTAGTAGAAAAAATGTGGCATAACCTTGTTCGAATTATCATACAAACCAACGAATATATGCCTAACGTAACAAAGTTTTTTCATTAACATAATAATATTTAACAAAATTTATCATAACCTTACCTAAATATCGTAATCCCCCAACAAATAGTTGCAAACATAACAGAAGTTTTATCCAACATAACATACAATAACAATAGTTTTAGGCTTATAGGTGTCAATAAGAATAGGTTAGATGCCAGAATCCCATCACAGATGTGGAACCGGGATACTGATTTAAGCTGTAAATCAGTAATCAGGTTTAAATCAAAACCATCAATCCCTCCCACCTTCCCCATCGACCTGTTGATCTATTGATTCTATTGATTCAGGTCACATATCGAGTATCATTTCGGATAAAACGAATATATGCTAACGTTACATTGTTTTCACATTAATAAAGCTAACTCCCATTACCAGAACTAAAGAAATATAATGTACAACGACAAACCTAACACTCCTTACGCACGAATAAACTACAACATTAACAAAGTTCCATACTAACAAGAGTAAACTACCTAGCACAGCGTACAAAAACGTAACCTATTCACAATTTTTTCAAACATATCTCTAACATATTAACGTTTATTTTACATTTAACATAGTAATATTTAACCAAAAATTTATCATAACCTTTTCTACATTATCATACAGACGCAAATGAATTCCTGTCAAACAAAGTTTTGTATCAAACATATACATAAAAAAATAAGTTCTTTGAATAAAATATTATAGTAAATTGTAATAGTTTACTGATTTTAAAGCAGTAAATCAGTAAATCGGTAAATCAAACCATCAACCCCTCCCCACCCCTCTCACCAAGGCCGTTTAATCTACTGGTCTATTGATTCATGTCACATTTTCGAGTATCATTTCGGATAAACATAACACAAAAATAAGTTCTTTATATACTAACCATCGACTATATGCTAACGTAACAACGCTTTTACATTAATAAAGCTAACATAACATAACCTGAACTAAGAATATAATGTACAACGACAACCTAACACACCATACGTACGATAAACTAACTAACATTATCAAACTTCCACGCTTAGCAACAGTAAAGTACCTAACACATCGTACAAAACGTAACCTATTTACACTTTTCCAAGGATATCTCTAACATGTCAATGTTAATTTTACATTAATTAACATCGTAATATTTAACAAAAATTCATCATAACCCTGTCTAATCATCATACTGACAACGAATATAAAGCTAACGTAACAAATTTTTTACATCAACTTCGTAATATTTAACAAAAATTCATCATAACCGTCTAAATATCATAATCCCCAACGAATAAGTGCAAACATAACAAGTTTTAACCAAACATACATAAAAATAACAAATTTATCCTGACATAAACATAAAAGTAAGTTCTTTGAATAAAATATCACAGTAAGCGTAATAGTTTACTGATTTTTAAGCAGTAAATCACAAATCAGTAAATCACCACCCATCATAAAGTTCCCTATCTTACCTACCCGCCTAATGATCTATTGAATCTATTGTTTCAAGTCATATTCGAGTAATCATTTTTGGATAAACATAACAAAAATAAAAATAAGTTCTTATATACTAACCAACGAAATATATGCTAACGTAACAACGTTTTACATTATAAAGCTAACATAAACAATAACTGAACCTAAGAATATAATGTAACAACGACAAACCCTTCAACACACCATAATTGTACGAATAAACTACTAAACATTAACAACTTCTGAACTTAACAACAGTAAAAGTACTTACACGTCATATCAAAAACGTAACCTAGTCCGCACTTTTTTTCAAAGCATATCTCCAACATATTAATGTTAATTTTTACAACTAACATTGTATATTTAACAAAAATTTAGATTAACCCTGTCTTAAAAACATCATAAAGCAACGAATATAAATGGCCAACGTAACAAATTTTTTACATCAACTTCGTAACATTTTTCCAAAAATTCATCATAACATCGTCTAAATATCATAATCTCCAATGAATC